>NW_019167949.1:19454163-19528730 GCF_002303985.1 Durio zibethinus | reverse complement strand
ACATATTAGCTTACTTATAAATTTAAGTTTTGTTATTATATGTTTTCATTTTTTTTTATTATTAATAGATTTATATATTTTGAAAAAAAAATTATTATAAAATATGATTTTGGCCCTTCAAAATTAAAGATAAAAATCCGTCATTGGTCAAAATTATATTTTCTTAAAATTTATATAATTTAAATTATTGATGTAATTTTTAAGAGTATAAAAGGACATATAAGTTCAATCCCATAGATTAAAAATAATCCCTTCTATTTTAAGAGAATTAAATCATCCTATACAAAAAAGATAATAATCTTCCTTATAATCTTATCATTTTCTTTATATACAAATTAAACATAATATAGGATAATTATCAATTTATCCTATCCATCATTCTATTCACCAAATATAACCTTAATTTAGTAGATAGAATCAACAACAAATATGGATTTATTATTGAATGAAATTTGTTAGTTTAACTCAAACTATAAATATTGTTTTAAAATCTATAATACTTGACATCTAACTCAAGCACCTTTGGTAACCAACGAAAACGGCTTATACAAGTTATTTTCTGGTTTTTTTTTTTTTTTCTTTTTGTCAAAGGAAAACAATGAAGACACTTTGGAAATTGTCTTCCAAATATGAGAAAGGAAGACAATTTCTTCAAACACATTTGAAGATTTTTTAAATCAGGCAGGCTTGTAGATTTTTATTTTGCAAGTAATTGAAATAATATTTTTATTAATTGATCAAAGAAAAATAGTAAATCTAACATAAACAAAAGGAAAATATATAAAAAAAATTATGAAGATTCAAGTAGACAAAATATTAAAAAAAAAAAAAAAAGGAAGTTTAGAATATCTTTTACAATGTAACACACAAATTAGAAGTATAGATTTTATAAATTAATTAATGATTAAAAACTATTTCAATTGTTTACTCACCTTATGCTCTCAAGAATCTTTAGATCTTTTAACTTTTTTTTCAATGCATTCATTTATAAAATAGGAAAAAAATTCCAGCTAAAAAAGAAAGACATTATAATTACAAAGATATACGCAAATAAAACAATTGTTAAGACATACATCAATTGCAAAATCCACTATTCGATTAGATTGCCACCTGCGAAAGAATAATGATCATAAGCTCATCACATGACCAAAATCGTCATAAGCTAACCATCATATGCCATGTCTTTAATGTTTATTGTAGGTTCCAAAACAGGGATTCTCAACTCAAACTCCTTTTTATTTTTATGAAATCATGGTAGCCACAATTCAGGAAATATTTTCAAATTTGGATTAATTATATCATTATAGCTTATGGTCTTTTATCTTCATTTGTAACAACAAGGGGGTGAATGAGTTATCCTAATAAATAAAAGTCCAATAAAACCACAAGTTTCAAGGAGGCTAATCTTATATAAATATATAAAAATCAAAATTTTTGGTAAAAATAGAAAATATTCAATGTGGATGGTTTAACTTATTGACATGTGGACTATCTTATATTTTTTACATGTGTACTTATTTTAATGCATGATAATTAATTTAAATTCAAACATTTAACTAAATCAATATCAATTATCACCTTAATTATCTTTTAGAATTCCTAATTTTAAGGCTCAATATTATTTTTTGAAGTCCATATATATTGCTTTCAATTTAATTCTTTTCAACCAATCTAAATTCAAAACCATATATATTATATCATATTTATTTTTGGTAATTTCTAATTACTTTTAACTCTATTATTACTTGATTTAAACGTCAAAATCGTATATTTTGTAAATATTCATTTTTAATTCTATAAATAAATAAGTTACAATTCAATTTACCTTAAATCACTCTTAATTAAATTAAATTCTTAATTTTAGATATCCAACTTCAACATTACAAATAGGTTTGTTTTCATGCATTAGAGTATTGGCTTTCAAAGTTTGCTAGATCTCTAATTCTTTTTTTTCTTTCTTTCTTTGCTTCATTTTGTTTCTTATTTACTTCCTTTGGTGCTATTTGTATTTTTATTATTTAATTTAGTCATATATATGTTTATAATGCTTATTTCCATTATGTCATCTTTTTTATTATGTTTATTTAAGTTGTGCAAATCTTATATAACTATATAGTCATTAATTTTGGAATTGTGATTCTGATTTTGGTGGTCAAACTTGAAGTAGTAATTTGACAATGGAAGTGAATCTTCAATGTTGCCATTTTAAATGGTCTGGATTGTGCCCCTTTTATTGATATTACTCACAATTATTTTTAAAAGGTTGGCTATGTTAGTGAGTAGCATGTATAATGCTTTAAATAAGATAATATAAGATTATAGAGCTATCTGTGTGAATGAAGTGAATAAAATCAATTGGATGCCTCCACTTACAAAAATTCTTAAATTAATTTTGATTCAGTTTTTTATGAAAATGATAAAATGGTTAGATAGTAAGTGGTGATGTAAAACACATAAGGGAATATGCGACAAACTTTTTTCATGCAAAAATGAAAGCAATTGCTTTTGAAATTAAATGTTACCCTTTAAACGGATGAAATAGAGCATGATGTTGTTGAATTCGCCAAAGTTATGTTACTTGCAGCTTTTAGCATATGAGGAGTAGAGCAAACACTTTATCACATAGTTTATCCAAATTGAAATGTTGATATAGATGGCCCAAGAATTTGGTTGGATTCACTTTCAAACTTTTTTATGTTATCATCATGCTATATGATTGTAAATGCCATAGTCTTTTTAACAAAAATGCTATATGATTCTAAATGCCATAGTCTTATTAACAAATGCCATAGTCCTAATGAGATTTGAAGTAATTACTTAAGGTAAGATGTAAATTGAAATAGTTGACTCATAAGTAAGTTGGAAGTAATAGTCATTTAATATTATGTCAAACACGTTAAAGAAAGATAACAATAGAATTGTATTTATTTTATTATTTTCAAATTATAAAAGTTTTTGTTTGAATAATATATCATGCCAATCAAAAATTTTTTTTTTATGGCATGCTAATCAAATAGTGAATTGCTTCAAAATCTATTTAAGTACACCATTTTTTAATTAATAGCAATTAATACGTATCATTTAATAACTTCATATGTTCAAAAATTATCCATCTTTCTCATTTTTACTTAAGTTTCAAAATGATTACGGAAATAAAATATTTAATTTAAAAAGAACCATTCAATTAGATATGCAAATATGAAAGGAAAATATTTGAAATTAAATTTTTTTAATATAAATTTTAAAATCTTATATAAATATATAAAAGCCAAAGCTTTTGGCAAAAATGGAAAACAACCTATGTGAACGACTTAAAATGTTGACATGTGAACAGTTTTAAAAATCGTCATGTGACATCTAAAAAATATATTTTATTTTATTTAATACATTTTTAGTTTAAAAATAATTCAAAAAACTAAATTGATTATATTTATGTTTTTATTATTAACCTTAAGTCGTTCTCAATTTAATTGATATTAAAATTACTAAAATTTTAAAAAAATTTTAAATTGACAAATTAAATCAATCAATATATAATTAATAAATTAATAAATACTACAATTATAATTATAAAATAGTTAATTCTCTAATTAATTATTTGATACATTTATATTTGATTAAATATAGTATCCAATAATTAATGTATTTCATGTGTAAATATATAAAGCAAATATAATTCAAAAAACTAAATTAATTATATTTACGTTTTTATTATTGATTTTAAATCACTTTCAATTCAATTCATATTAAAAATATTAAAAATTTAAAAATTTCTTAATTTGACAAATTAAATTAATCAATATATAATTAATAAATTAATAAATATTACAATTACAATTATAAAATAATTGATTCTCTAATTAATTGTTTGATACATTTATATTTGATTAAATATAGTATCCATTTGAGTAATTGATATATTTCATGATGTATTTCATGTGTAATTATATAAAGCAAATATATAAAATTAATTTTTCATAATTAAATTAATGGAAAAAATATTTTATTAATTTATATTTGATTGATACATTTATATTTCATTCAATATGATTTCATTTAATTTTCTTATACAAATATATAAAAGCCAAAGCTATTGGCAAAAATGAAAAAAATCATATGTGAACGCCTTAAAATGTTGACATATAGATAGTCTTAAAAATCACTAAGTGATATCTAATAAAAACATTTTATTTTATTTAATACAATTTTAATTTAAAAATAATTTAACAAGCTAAATTAACTATACTTATGTTGTTATTATTAACTTTAAATAACTCTCAATTCAATTCATATTAAAATTATTAAAATTTAAAAAATTTCTTAATTTGATAAATTAAATCAATCAATATATAATTAATAAATCAATAAATACTATAATTACAATTATAAAATAGTTGATTCTCCAATCAATTATTTGATACATTTATATTTGATTAAATATAGTATCTAGTAATTAATGTATTTTATGTGTAAATATATAAAGCAAATATCATTTAAAAACTAAATTGATTATATTTATGTTTTTATTATTGATTTAAATCACTTTCAATTCAGTTCATATTAAAAGTATTAAAATTTTAAAAATTTCTTAATTTGACAAATTAAATCAATCAATAAATAATTAACAAATTAATAACTACTAGAATTGAAATTATAAAATAGTTGATTCTTTAATTAATTATTTGATACATTTATATTTGATTAAATATAGTATCCATTTGAGTAATTGACGTATTTTATGATGTATTTCATGTGTAAATATATAAAGCAAACATATTAAATTAATTCTCCATAATTAAATTAAAGGAATTAAATATTTTATTAATTTATATTTGATTAATACATTTATATTTCATTAAATATGATTTTATTTGATTTTCTTATATAAATATATAAAAGCCAAAGCTTTTGGCAAAAATGAAAAAAAAAATCATATGTGAACAGCTTAAAAAATTGACATGTGGATTATTTTAAAAGTCATCATGTGACATCTAATAAACATATTTTATTTTATTTAATACATTTTTAATTTAAAAATAATTCAAAAAACTAAATTGATTATATTTCTGTTTTTATTATTAACCTTAAATGTTCTCAATTCAATTCATATTAAAAATTTTAAAATTTTCTTAATGTGACAAATTAAATCAATCAATATATAATTACTAAATTAAGAAATACTACAATTACAATTATAAAATAGTTGATTCTCTAATCAATTATTTGATACATTTATATTTGATTAAATATAGTATTTAGTAATTGATGTATTTTATGTGTAAATATATAAAGCAAATATAATTCAAAAAACTAAATTGATTATATTTATGTTTTTATTATTGATTTTAAATTACTGTCAATTTAATTCATATTAAAATTATTAAAATTTAAAAAATTTTTAATTTGACAAATTAAATCAATCAATATATAATTAATAAATTAATAAATACTATAATTACAATTATAAAATAGTTGATTCTCTAATTAATTATTTGATATATTTATATTTGATTAAATATAATATCTATTTGAGCATCTGATGTATTTCATGATGTATGAAAATATATAAAGCAATATATCAAATTAATTCTCCATAATTAAATTAATGGAATAAAATATTTTATGAATTTATATTTGATTAATACATTTATATTTCATTAAATATGATTTCATTTGATAAAATATTAATCCATGTTAATTTCATTTGTTTTCATTTGTAACATTTTATAATTTTATTATTTAATATTAATGCACATTGATTTAATTAAAATTTAATTTGTTTTATTGACATTATTAAATACAATAAATTTATTTTATTTTATTGTTCTAAATTAAGAGATCTCAAAATGTTAATGGTAAAATAAAATATTTTAATATCAATCAACTTGCCATTGTTAGATCATTATTCACTCACAATTTTTATTATTTCAATATTAACTTTCATAATTTAAAATTATCTTATTAATTTACTATATTTATGTTTCTATTATTGACTTTAAATCACTCTCAATTTAATTCATATTAAAAGTATTAAAAATTTAAAAATTTCTTAATTTGACAAATTAAATCAATCAATATATAATTAATTAATAATTTAACAAATACTACAATTACAATTATAAAATATTTGATTCCCTAGTCACTTATTTGATACATTTATATTTGATTAAATATATTATCCATTTGAGTAATTGATGTATTTCAAGTGTAAATATAGAAAGCAAATATATCAAATTAATTCTCTATAATTAAATTAATGGAATAAAATATTTTATTAATTTATATTTGATTGATAGATTTATATTTCATTAAATATAATTTCATTTGATTTCATTTGGTAAAATACTAATGCATGTTTGATTTCATTTGATAAAATATTAATGCACTTGGATTTAATTTGATTTCATTTGTAACGTTTTATAATTTTAAAATCTAGATATTAAAGCAGGTTGATTTAATTAAAATTTAATTTTTTATTACCATTATTAGATACAATAAATTTAATTTGTTTTATTGTTCTAAATTAAGAGATCTCTAAATATTAATGGCATAATAAAATATTTTAATATCAATCAACTTGCCATTGTTATACCATTATTCACTCACATTTTTTGTTATTTCAATATTACCTTTCATAATTTAAAATTAACTTATTAATTAAACTAAAACACACCTTTTGTATAAGTAGCTTTAGGTTAAGCATAATGCATCTTTAATCACTTTTTACTAATTTTATATCTTTTGATCACTACTCAACTCTACTTCAATTTTCTCTCTAATTTTCACTTTGCATCATTTCTTGGTCTGTACTGCTTAAAGTTTATTTTCATTTTATACTTATATTTTATATTTCTTTAACTATGATATTAGCTTTCCTTTTTTAATTTTTTTTGTTAGTGGTTGATTTAAAGATGATTGGGTATATATAGGGAAAGTTTTTCACCAATAGAGTCATTATCTTAAAAGATGATATTACTTTTGGTGGTACTATATGTCATGTAGGTGTAACAAGAAACTATATGAAATTGATGGGAAATTTCAATATTATTCCTGCAAGGTTGATGCCCTAATCTAACTCCAAGGTAATTTGTATTTATATTTTTTATATTTGATACATAAAAATATTATTATTCTATGATGATAATAAAAGAATTTAAAATTATTATATTATATTTATAATTGTAGAATTTTTCATTTTTATAGGTACAATACAAGTTGAATATTGAGGTATATGATAATTTTGGAAGAGCGATGTTCGTACGTTCAATATAGAGACTAATGATTTAATTAATAGAGATATTAACGATCTTTATGAAATATTTATTAAGGTATTGAGTTAAATATTATTTTAATATTATTTAATATTCAAATTAATTGAATGATATATTTATACTTATAATTTAGGAAAATGAAGATTATAAAATCTAAGAGATATTTGAAGATCTCTGAGATAAAATTTGTGTTCAAGACAAGAGCAACCAAGTATAGTCTTAAGACAAGTAATACCAAGCTTATAGTGAATAAGGTATATGATTATGATCCTAAGCTTGAATGTCAAAAATTACTGGAAAAGATAAGTATAAACTTATTATAATGATTATGTTTATTATAAAGTTATATAGTCTAGATTATAACTCAACTATTATCAAATTATAGATTGCTATTTTATCTAATCTATTCACCTCAATATGTGAAATCTGTTAGCTCATAAAGTAAAATGACACCTACTTCAAAGATAACAAGAAATACCAAAGAAACAATTGTTGCATCTTTGCTTCAACAACAACTTATGAAAGAATCTCCCATGAAAAAAGTTTATATGTGAATTGATTTTAAGGACGAAAATTTTAATTTCTTAAAATCGAAAACATTATTGTCTTTTGTTTAGAGATTATTTGGATTTAATAAATAATAGTTTGAGTTTTCTTTAGAACTGATGATAATTGTATAAGTATATTCAATATATAATTAATTTATTTTATTATATTAAAATATATAAATTTAAATAAAAATGATTATATAAGTTATGAGTTATTCATAAACTTCATGGCTTATATTATCATTTTAAAAAATTTTTATATATAAAAGATTTATTGATATATGAATATATTTTCATGTATCGCACGGGTTTAAAACTAGTTTAAATTTAAAATATAAATTAATTAAAGACACATATCAATTTTTTTTATAAAATGTCTACATGACAAAATATTATATTATCCACATAGGATGATTATATTTTTGCTAAAAACTTTATTTTTTTATATAATTATATAAGATAAAACACATTATAATTATACATTATTTTAAAAAAAAATTTTTTATCACAATATGTATCCATGCATCACTTGATAACATGCAATAAATTGTAAGGAATGTTACATGATAAAGCACAATAAACTATTTTTTAAGGTAAAATTCTAAAAATTATGTTACCAGTCACATGATAAAGTGTAATAAAATTTTTTTTAAGGAAATTGGAATCACTATTTAGTTGTGTTTAGCTAAGGTATTTGCTAAAGAATGTGTGCCAAATATTTTGGTTTAAAATCCCCAACCTCACTATAAGTAGTGAATCATTAAGGATTTAAAACATATAAAACCTACAAATAAGTTTTAGGAAAAGGATAATACATTGAAACACCACTAGTGATTTAAGCCATCATGGCAACAAAAAAAAAAAAAAACAATTGTATAAAAATCCAACCCAAAAAAAAACCCAAACAGGGCTTACTACATAGTTTATAAGCTAAAAGAAACTTCATATATAATGGTCACTCTTGGCAAATTTTTTTTAAACTATAATCTCCACTTACATTAAAAAGAAATTTTTATTAATCTAAAACTTTAAAGAAACCTTCTTTTATCCCCATGAAATGTTGCATTATTACACAATAAACTAAATTAAAATGACACAGATAAATGCTCAACTGGATAAGAATGAATGAAATAAAATATATAAAAATTTTAAGTTTTTAAACTTTATATTGCAACCATAATGCATTTATACTTAAAATGTTATCTCGCTTAAAAGAATATGAATATACAGAGAATAAATTTCTACTTAAATACATATGAAATTAACAACAGGAATACAAGACATCCCTAAGGTAAAAGGGAAAAAAACCATATGAAAGAAAACAATTAAAATTAATAAGCCAGAGGTAACCTAGAATGAAGGTGTGACATCAATCATAAATCTGCATATAATTTAATCGGTTTAGCATGATAATTTGAAGATAAAAAAATTTGGTTGAAAGATAAACTACATGTATGATATGTATATATATATATATATACACACACACACACACACACACACAAATATAATCATATATACTTACTTGTTAAGAGAAAATGGAAGCAAAAGCTTGACTTGAATTATTGGTCATTGAACAAAATCATAATATGAAAATTATTCATATCCACAACATAAGTCTTTTAATCATTGAAGCAAGAATTATTTTTAAGAGTTCTACGATGCCTGCCCAATTGCTTCTCTCCTTTTCTTAATTTTTTTTTGGAGAGAATTTTTTTTTTTTTATATTTAAAATGGCTGAATACCTTTTTATAAGAGATATGGGTGGCATTTTTTTTCCCAATTTTTTTAATGGAGTTTTTAATTTCCTAAGGCAATTTTTCTATCAAGAAGTAAATTGCCTAATGGCAATTACTTCATCATGAGATTATAATCCATTATGGGCGGTTATTCCTACATCTCCCACTCACATAGAATGGGTGTCAAACTCTCATGATCTTGAGAACATTTTCTCTATTATTTACATTAAGTTCATACAAAAATATAAGTTGTCTGACCAACATACTTCAAGAGCTTAATTGCTATCAACTGTTAAGTGCATATAGCAACTCATAATTGCCACACCTAGTCACTTATACAACTATTAGTATGTATAGTAACTTTCAAGTACAAGTAGAGTAAGTATGCAATACCTTAGACCCATTCAATCACATTTCAAGTTTCCCATGATCTATATTTTATGATATTGCATGATACACTTGTGTATTCACAATTACTTGGTAATTTGAAACACAACACGATGACCGGTACAAAATGATATAATAAGAAACATGAAGATAACACGGCTTAAAACTTTAGAAAAACCATAAATAATTTTAATAAAACCAAAAATATTGTATTTTATATTTTCGGTGTCGACACGAACTGTGACACATTAATTTTCGTGTAAAATACGACATGAATATAATATTTTACACAATAAAGTGACATGAATTGCTAGGTCTAATTCACAAATATATTCAATTTTCAAACCTAATTGGTCGACTTGTGAATACAACCAAATGTGACACCAGAATGATTTTTCTTTCTTGTAGAATCTTTTCATTTCAATTCAACTATTATCCAGATATGTCCATTAGATGAATCATCCATAACTATTGGCAACAATCCAAGATAGTTAACACTGAACTGAAACTTTAAGAAACAATCAAAAGTCCTTGAGGGTGATTGTGTTAAAAATTATACCTTCTTAGTGCTTAATTTAGGTGCAATTTGACTATTATTTTAGCTTGTTCTTTAGCATTTCTTAGCAAAAACACTCATAAAATTACATTTTTCTTATGTGTAGGTAAAAATGGCAACAAGGAATTTTGGTCAATTTAGATACATTTTAGAGGATTTTTAGTGCATTTGTAAAAATGGCCTAAAACTAGTGTCATTAAGTTAGATTGCTTTTAAAAGAGTTTTCTTAAACCTTTCTTCTATGAATTTTTTTAGCATTATTTCCAAAAATTTTCTAATGATCTTATTGTTAAATTTGCTCATGGAATACTTGAATTTTTTTTAGCAAAAAATGAAAATATACATGCATGCAAAAGGCTTAACAAGGAAAAGATGGTGCACTAGTGGTATGGAATGCAATCGTTATTTGCATGAGAATTTAGCATCACAATTTGGCATTTAAAGGAAAACTTTAAGAGGTGATGACATGGCATATTGGAGAGCTTTCATTGGTCATAACTTGAAATTTTGGAAATGAAAAAATGCATGAGAAAGGCTTGCAATTGTTGAACAAAAAGTCAAATAACCATGCACTAAATATAGAAGCAAAGAGGAAAGAAGTTTTTAGAAACTTACCTCATTGTAGATACTTTGGAGAGATTTTTTGAGGCTCTATTCACCATTCACCTATCTATAAGTAGAAGTGGAGCCAGCAATTTTAGGGAGACATTTTTTTAGCTTAGGATTTTATTTTTCTTGTTTTTTAATTTTTCACTTTCTTTTGCTGCATTTTATTTTCTTAGCAACCAAACAACCATTGATCTTCATGTTTTCCTATTGATTTTGATTGCACTTTTACATTTCCTCAAGTATTTTTAAGTGTTCTTTATGATTTTGGCAATGAAACTTGAAATTTTATTGATTTTTAGCTCAAATCTACTAATTTTCATTGATACTCAAATCTATTTTTGAATCTACCAGTTTTGACCTACTTATGGTTTTTTGATGATATCTCATTCACATCTTAATTGTCTTTGTTCAATTTTTTTTCATAGTTTCCTAATCCAATTAGCTACAAAATATTAAATATTCAACCTCAAACTTGCACCATAGTATTCCATATCAAGCTTGGAAAATTCATCTTGATGTAAGTGATAGGTGCAAGTCAGATGTAATTAATCAAGTTTGGCTTGGAACTACTCTCTCCTTGGTGAGTTGTTTGCCTTTTTTTCATTCTAAATCCTTGGTTTTACTTGTTTACTTGTTGATTCTTGCTTGATCTAGTTTATTTCTTTGCATTTCATTACTATTTGGATCACATTTGTAGTGCATGCTCTATTTTTTACATTTCTGAGTGCTGTTTAGTTTAATAGCTGGTTGAACTATTTTTCCTTTATTTTGCTATGAATTTTTTGTTAAAATCTATAATAAACTTATTGATTGATCTTGCTTTGGTTTAGTTTACTATCATGGTCATTAGAAAATTTTAAATCAGCATTTTTAGTTTGCAAATTGTTAAAATTTTGTTTTAGTACATCAATTAAATGTTTAGTTCCTTCATGCAACTTTTCTAAAATTTTTTATCTTCTCTTACTTTCACATCTTGTTCCTTAGTCAAACTTTAAATTTCTAGTTCATGTTAACTTGAGTTTGCATCATTTAGAGCTAGAATGGTAGTTTCAAATTCAGTTTTCAGATTTTGCTATACGTTTGGTTTTCTCGTTCTAGCTTAGGTTTTGTAATTTTTTTTATTGTTTGCATTTCAAATATGTTTTTACTTTAAATCATGTTTAGCTCATTGCATTTCAATTTACGTGCTATTTTGCACCTTATTTTACATAGTCTACATTTTACAATTTTACACCATACTATATTAGTGTTACATGCTTTGTTGATTTTATTTTTTATTATTTTTTAGTTAGTTTAATACCATATTTTTCTTTGTTTGGTTGAGCCAACTTTAGAAATGTATAGGGATAATAGGTGCTTAGCTCAGGAATGTCTTAACTAATCCTCGTAGGATCGACATCTAGACTTTTATAGTTTCTATTATTACTTGATCAACTTGTGCACTTGTAGTTTTGTCCAATCGAAGGGTACTAAATATGAGATTCTTTGATATTAAGGGTCTCATATAATAAGAAGTAAAGATCTATTTTTTTGTTACCCTTGTTGGTCGAACAATGCATATGTGATATGAAACACATGCTATGGTATTACTCTGCTTTTCTCGAAGAGCGTATGTCTTTCATCATTTATATATCAACACCATACAGTGAAAGTTCAGATACTCCTAGTATCTAGCTTGAGTCCATAACTTAATTTCATATAATCAACAAGACTTTCACTTGGCATATTAAGATAGACAAAGTGAATTGTGGGTTTATTCACTTTTGGTCACAAATTTCAATAACAAATGATGTCATCTTGATCTTTTATCAAGGTGATTCCATTTTAAGCTTGGGCTCTCAATCCACAACTTAAAAATAATCTCATCTCCGAGGTGCCAAACCATTGAGGCAATTGCCTGTGTGAGAAGGCTAATCATTTGTTTGACATACCATTCAAATCATATCGTATATATATATACATATACATGTGTGCATCCATTACAAAATAGAGTACTAAACTTTAATGGCATTACTTGTATTCAATATAAATAAACTCAAATGGGAAATATCATATATTGTTCATATAGAACTATTCAATCAATACATGTACATCAATATATATGCAATCTTAGAGATTTCATGTGGCTATTAAACACATATATAGGTATGGCCTTAGTAAATAGATTTGCAATCATCTTATGCATAGAAATGTACTACATTTTGACTTTTTTTTGTGCAACCATGTCTCTTATGTAGTTATACTTGGTATCTATATGTTTGGTTTTATAATGATATTTGGGATCTTTTGTGAATACATTTACAACTTGACTATTGTAATTCACCAACACTAAGTTGGACTCATCATTCTCAAATCTTAAATGATTCAAGAATCTCTTAAGCCAAAAAGCCTTTTGCACTGTTGCTAAAAATGCTATAAATTTAACTTTTATTATAGATAGTGCTATACATGTCTATTTCTTATTACTCTACAAAATAACCACGTTATTCAGTAAGAAAATATTGTCAGAGGTAGTTTTTCTTTCATCTAAATCTCCTTCACAATCGACATTCGTATAGCCGACCAAATATGGATCACTTCCTTGATAGCACAATGAATAATCCATAGTACCTTTTAGATGTTTCAATATCCTTTTAATAGTTTTCCAATGGGGTTGACCTAGATTTGATTGATATATACTTACCATGCACACGGCATAGTAGATGTTTGGCCTTATGCATATCATAGCATACATAAGGCTTTCAACAAAACTAGAGTAAAGAACTCTTGCCATTTGTTTCTTTTCTTGTGGAGTTTTAAGACACATTTTCTAGCTAAAGCCTTCACCTTGTATATTGAATTGTTCTAGAACTTTCTTAATGTATTACTCTTGTGGAAGAGCTAACAACTTCTTGGAATAGTCTCTCATGATTTTTACACCAAGTATGTAAGTTGCTTCACCTATGTCCTTCATTTCAAAATTTGAGGACAACTAGGTTTTCACCTTAGTGATATACTCTTTGCCATTGCCAACCAACAATATATCATATACCTAAAGTAAAAAAATTACAAATTTATCTTTGTTTATTTTAACATACACACAGTCATCATCATTAATCATGATAAAATCATATGAAATTATCACTTAATGAAATCTAATATACCACTGTTTGGAAAATTGTTTAAAACCATTAATTGATTTTAATAGCATGCATACTTTGTGCTCTTGACCTTGGTTAATGAACTATAGGTTGTTCCATATAGATTTCCTCTTCTAGTCCTCCGTCTAGAAAGGTAGTTTTCACATCCATTTGATGTAAACCAAATCTAAACTGGCTACAATGACTAGAATTAAGCTTATGGAGATAAATCTCATAACAAGTGAGAAAGTCTTTTCATAATCAATTCCCTATTGTTGAGCATACCCTTTCGCTACCAGATGAGCCTTATATCTTTCAATTGTCTCATCTAACTTATGCGTAATCTTGAGAACCTATTTGTTCCCAATTGCTTTGTATCCTCTAAGAAGATTAACCAATTCCTAGACATGATTTAATCCCATAAACACCATCTTTTCTTCCATTGCTTTCATCCATTTTTCTTTTACAAAAAATGAGAGAGCTTGTTTAGTATTTCTTGGCTTTTTTTTTCATCTTATAGGGTAAATCAAGAATGCTTCCCTTTTTATGGCAAAATGATGTTAGGGAATATTTCCACGAATACTTTATCCGACTTATGATTCTTAGGAAACTTATTCACTAAATTCATCATATTTAGTCATACTTTCACTTGGATGAGATATTGTTAATTCTTGATCAAGAACATCCATTAATTGATTTGGAGCTAACAAATCATTTGTTTCCTCAATCTTGTAAAGAGACATTTCTTGATCTATCTAAACTCTCTTTGGAAACTCACTTTCTAGAAAAGTGGCATCATGAAATTCAAACTCAGTTACATTTCTACTTGATTATTCACCTATGAACACGTATCCTTTTGATTGCTTAGAGTATCTTACAAATGTACTCTTTTTATCTCGAAAACCTAGCTTGCTATAAAGATGAGCAATCTCATGTATATAGGTAGCACAACTCCAAGGTCTCAAATTGTTAAGATCAAGTTTTCTCTTAATCCATAATTCATAAGGGGTGGATGTAACTTACTTTGAAGGCACTTTATTAAGTAAATAAGCAGCAACTAATAATGTATCACCTAAAAGGTGATTGGCAAATTTGCTTTGGCCATCATAGACAGCACCATTTTCAGAAGAGTTCTATTTTTTCTATTCACAACAACATTTTGTTGTAGAGTTCTAGAAATGGTCAACTGCCTAGTAATATCCTTTTCATCACATAATTGTCTAAATTGATTGAACAAATGCTCATGTCTTTGGTCCATTCTTAACACTTTAACTTTTTTATCTAATTGATTCTCTACTAAGGTTACATACTTTTAAAGCACTCTAATGTTTTAGACTTGTGAGAAATCAAATAGACAAACTTGAAGTATGTAAAATCATCAATAAATGTGATGAAATACTGATCACCTTTTTGTGACCTAACATTCATTATGCCACAAATGTCAAGATGTATTAATTACAATTGAACTTTAGCTCTAGTTCCTTTACCAAATGATTTTCTTATCATTTTTTCTACTAGACAACTTTCACATAATGGTAAATTAACTTTCTCAATAGGGCCTAATAATCCCTTTTTTGCTAAACTATCCATTCTTTGTTGACCTATATGGCCAAGTCTAGTATGCCAAATATTCACATCAATATTTGTATCAGAATCAATTACAAGGGAAAAGCTTAGATTATTGTATGAAACAGTATCTAACATAATAAAACCATATGACAAATATCTAAGTCTATAATAGGTTGTATCCAAATACAAACTTAAACTAGTATTGCTGAAATTCAAAACAAATCCTAAACTAAGAATAAAAGTGATAGAAACCAAAATTTGCCAAATATCAAGAGCAAAAAGTACATCATCTAGGATAAGGATTTTTCCACCAAGCATGCATAGCTTGCAAGTGCTACTTCTTTTTACTTCAATTCATAAATTGTTTCTTACAAAGATCCACTTTGTTTCACGTGGAATTCAACTAAAATCCATGAATGCATTCATGTCTCATGCTACATGCTTTATGGCCCTCAAGTCTACAATCCACAAACAATTCAATTCAGTCATCATAACAATACTAGAAACAAACACAATACTTTTAACATTATGTAAAAAATGCTTTAAGGGTTTGTACCTTTTTTGGCTTGTTAAATTCATGAGCAAAGTGACCCTTTTTACCACAGTTAAAGCACTTGACTATCAGTTTATTCTTCTTAGGATAAGCATTGGGACCTTGTCCTTTGTTGTTTTGGCCACTCTTTGGCCTCGTAAGAGCTTTCTTCTTATTCTTACCATACAACCTATGCTTGAAGCCTAAAGTTTTTTTTTAAACTATATGATGCCATACAAACATTAACATTAGGCTTAGATGTTTTCATACAAACTTTCTCTAGTTGAAAATGATGAAAAATATTATTGAGAGTCCTTATACTCTCATTATGGGTAAGGTACACCTTTATGTGCTCCTAGTTGTATGGCAAATAATAGGTAATAGCTTGAACATATTGCTCATCTATCATAGCATGGCCAATCTCTTTCAGCTTGCTTATCATATTTGACATCTCTCTCACATGCTCCCTTATATTATGATTAGGCTATTTTTTGTATGTGTCAAACTTGATAGTAAGCTACCTCAATTTGGTAACCTAAGTTGCACCACATTTAGCTTTCAGAGCACTCTACATCTCTTTGGCTATTCTATAAGACTGAAACTCATGCATCATATCATTCTCCATATTGCTAAGCAATGTAATACATGCAGTGGAGTTTTTCTTTCTTCATGCCTTATAAGCCTCTCGGTCCCTCTTATGCTGGGATATATTCTTTTCCTCGGGTTCATCAAGGATATTGTTCATAACATCAAGAACCTCTTATTTTTCAAGTACATACTAGATTTCATACTCCAAATCTCATAAGTCTCCCCATTCAGCTTCTCACCCCTATTTAACTTAGCAAAAATGTTATTAGAAGTAAAAGTCATTTTAAAGTATAATTCTACATTCGAGAGACATATACACTAATTAATGTCTAGCATTAGACACTTATTATTTTACCATAATGATACAAATAAAATAGTGACAATCATTCACATAAAAATGAATCCAAAAGGCCACCATGTTTGCAATCAAATTCCATTTTTTATGTGTTTGATTATTACTAATTTATTTCATTATGCAAAATCAATCATTCTAAGATAAAACAAAAAAATTATCTTAGAACTCCCATTAATCATAAGGTTACCAATGTATAATCAATCACATATATATTGATTTCGCACAAGCAAGTCTTACAAAACATAGTTCGAATAAAAAAAACATGTTTGTAATAAAAAATAAATACATACTAAATGTTAATTAAACACATTCCTAACATTTTGAATAGCTTGTCTAAGAATATGGGTAGATTTTAAAAATTCCTCTAATAGTTCTGCATTCATATTCCCCATTCATAGAGGTCCAAGAATTTTACGTTTCCCATTATAGAGACTTGGTAGATTGAAAGGTCTGCATTCCCTTTTGCTCCCATTCTCATATATTCCTTCTCAAAATCCTTAATTAATGTTTCATCCTTAAGATCACTCTTTAAAAACATCTAGATATCTTGAAGAAGATTATTTTATCGATGAGTCAACTATACTCATCAGCACTTCATATTTGATCTGGTTATTCCTAATGTGCATGCAGCCACGTCAGATCAATTCTTGGATCATGCCATTGACCTTGATGATAGACATCCTAATATCATCATTTGGATCCATTTGGTATTGTGTCAATTTCACTATTAACTTTATGACTTTAAAAATTGTGTTTCTGTCCTTATAACAATGGGAGTTCTCACGAAAATAGTCATGACTCTTTATAACAAAATACGAGAAAAAAAATCATAAATTCATGAGTCAACAGAAGTCAAAAAATGATTAAAACTCATCTCAACCATTCTTGTGTGATCTAACATCCCAAAGTTAATGAAGGACACAAAATCATTTTTTAAATAATATTTTTAGAAAAACAAAAAGGAATTCGAATGCTCTGGATAAGGCATTTAAATGCTTGCTTTCTAGTTTAAAAACAAATTAATTTTTTTAAAATTTTGCCCGAGGCATTCAAATGCCCTATCTAGAAATTGAAAAATAATTAATCCAAAAATGACAAAACATCAATGACATTTCATTTTTTTTATATTCCAAGAATTATCACAATATTAATTATACCAAGAACACAAAAATTATGTCAACTCCTATCAATGTTCACAAGCATGCAAGAACATATCATGTTTTTGGTTATGAAGAACATACAAACAAATTAAAACACAAGCTAACCTACTCTGATACCAATGAAAGATAAATGATATGTATGATATATATATATATATATATACGAACATAATCGTATATACTTGCATGTTAAGTGGAAGCAAAAGCCAAAGCCTGACTTGAATTATTAGTTGTTGAACAAAATCACAATATGAAAATTGTTCATATCCACAGCATAAGTCCTTCAATCACTAAAGTAAGAATTTTTTTTAAGAGTTGTATGATGCCTACCAAATTGCTCCCTCTCATTTTTTTTAATTTTTTTCTATGGGAGAAAACTTTTTTTTTCTCAATAGTTAAAATAGCCAAATGCCTTTTTATAAAAGATTTGGGTGGCATTTTTTTTCAATTTTTTTAATGGAGTTTATAAACTACTTATGGTAGTTTTTCTATGAAGAAGTAATGCTATTTTTCTTTCAAGGAGTAAACTACCTAATGGCAGTTACTTCATCATAGGATTATAACCCATTATGGAAGGTTATGCCTACATTGGTAAAGTAAGACCAACAAACCAAGGAAGTAAAATGTGTGTTATCATTTATCAATTCCTTGAGAAATAAATGTGAAAGTCCTAAAAGCATCGGGTTCATATTATCAGCAAATCAAAAGTCATTTATCAATTGCTCGAGAAACAAACAAATTCAATGGAGTAACATTTACCTCAATTGATGGAAACATTTTTCCATTCGGCATAAGAAACTAACCTTTCGTAATTATGTTAGACCCCAACATTCTCTCATTAACTAAAAAGGTGCCTGCAAGTGACAAAAATCAATTAAAGAATATTGTTTCAATGAAAACTAAGCAGCAAAATTTAAACATCCATAAAATATTTTCATCACATCTTCAAAACATTTATATTTTTCATATTTTGGTTGAAAAAAACTATTGGTTTTAGCTTATAAATTCAGAGGATCACTAACACAATTTACCAAAACTAAACTATATTAAAACAAAATAAAAAGAATCAATGAAACACAACTCTATGATATAATCTATCCTTGTATAATCAGTAACATATTTTGTTAATGTAGCAATTATCTGTAATAATGGAAATACATTTTAGCAAAAAATGGCCCATTTTATTATCGAACTTGCTCTTGGAAATAAAAATGGCTCCATTTGGCAAATGTGCTCTTGGGTGAGAAAGGAAAAACTATAGATCAAACTAAAGTCTATATAGCAATCAAATTTTCAGCATGATCATAAGCAAGTTTCTAAAGTAACACCTCGAATAACATTTTCCTTTTGCCATTGCTCAAATGCAAAATGGAAGTCCTTATTCCTCCTCATTTGTAAATTGAATGGTGACTCACTGTAAATATGATTTTTGATTCAAAAGTACTAATGTGAAAATTTTAACATTTGATAGTGTTTGAAATCATAAAATAACATCATTATAATCAACAATGATGATTACGTAAATTTTTCAACAAAAAAATGGGCATGGATATATTCTTTGAATTGCAATAATCCTAGCAATAAATAGGAAGAAATAGCAAAGTGTAACCACTAACTAGTATTTTACCATGAATAAAAAAGGGCATTGCATGTATCCAAACCAAAAAAAAAATAGCAAAACAAAATTTTAGAAAATAAAAGAATGAAATACAAAAGTGTTCCTTCTATTCCTAACATTCCTTATATATCAGAAAAAAGCTAAAATGATTTTAATACCTCTTTATTGGTATGAGAGCTTTTTGAAAAACAAAGTGATTGTATAAGTCACATCTTGAAAAGTTGAAAAAAATAAAAATATGAACCTCAACCATGTTACATTGTTCATTGATTTCACTTTAAAAGTTGTAAATTCAATAATCCAATTCAATTTCACTTTATTGTGCATCCTCAATAGCCAAACTATAGGGAAAAGAAGCAATTCTAAAACAAAACCAAAATAAAATAAAGGAATGCAAACCTTACGCACATTTTCAATGCCAAAAGAAAAAACATAGTCATTTACTAACCCAAAAAGAAATATTTTTTTATATTAAGAGAAAAAAATACCAATATTACCCCTTTCTTTACTTTTGCATCGCATGTGCATTTTCTCAAGAACCAAACAAAACTCTTTTTTCTTTCCTAAGAGGTTTGAAGATCGACATTACAACCATTAATAAATTTTAAATCTTGGTGAAATTGAAACTTTACAATTACATCATCAGCACTAAACCAAGCAATCATTAGCGTAAAAAAAGAATATGTTGAAAAAGACAGTTCAGAAATTATGATTGAAATGAACTCCAAGTGTTTGTGTTTTAGCCCAATTGAACCCTCCATTATTATACCAAAAATAAAGAAAAAAAGGAAATTGAAATTAAAATTAAAATTTTTAAAAGTCTAATCTATTTCCAAACTAAAGTTTTTACAAAAATAAAAAAATAAAAAGAAAGAGAAAAGAAGGCAAAACTTTTGAGAGCCATCACCTAGTGAGGGAAAACAAATGCAATAACTCTCCAGAACAAAGGCTTTTTTTTATATAAAAGTGTTGATAAACTCGAATTTAATCCTTCAAATATTTTTTAAAATAAAAATAATTTGGCTATAAATAATAAAAAGGTGATTATTATAATTGTAAGTAATACATTTGCATTTTCTTTTCCCCTTAACTTTTAAAGAAATAAATCTATAAGTATATAAAAACTTATTGCACAAATGTTTTTCGAGCAATTGAAGTGAAATTTGGTAAAATGGATCTCGAAATTGGATCCAAGATGTCAAAATTAGAAACTTGAATTTCCAAGAATTTTTTGTTGATGTGGCACTCAATGTTGACATGGGGATGATGTCACTAATTGGTGTTGCAGAACAATCGTGACTTGACCTGAAGCATGAAAAAATGTGTGATGGCTTTCGACAATAGAGTTTCATCAGAGATATGATATGTGGTCGAGGCTATGATTGGCAATGATGATATCTATCTGCTAGTTAGATTAATGCAGATCTAACACCAAAGTTTAGGGTTATAATGTGTGCTCTCATTCCTTTTGCCAATTGACAAGCAAAGATTGGCATTTCGATTTAGTGACCAGAGATTGTGACTTTTTTTTTTTCTTACCCAATCTAGTTTTCTTAACAAATCTAAAATTATCAGTTAAAAATTTATGTCAAAATGTTAAAGCATTGACAAAACTTACTCCAATTCATTCTAAAATTCTCATAGGTTTGAAATCTAAATATCAATGTAGACACCTAATTTTATCTAGATTGATCGAATTGCGTTTGTAACTTTAAGGCCCAATTTAAATTTATTCAAGTGTTTTGATCATATTTATTATTTATTGAGTTCAACTATTATGCATATATGTTTTAATTAAAAAGGCAACAAAACAATTAGACAAATCAAAGTAAAAAAAAAAAGAAAATCAACACACTAGAGGCTG
This sequence comes from Durio zibethinus, assembly GCF_002303985.1. The sequence goes on along the minus strand of NW_019167949.1, from coordinate 19,506,815 downwards.
CCAACCACTCTACCATACCTTATTTTTCATGGCCAACCATTCTACCACCCAATTTTCCTCACCAGACACATGCCAATGCCAAATTTGTCAAAATGTTAAACAAAGTCAAAAAATGAAATCAAACTTTGAAAATTTGGTAAAAGTTTTCGGTGGCCTTTGAGAAATTATACCTCATCCCATATTGAATTCCTATTAGAGTCCTAAAAAATCTAACCTCTAAACATGAAAAGACAGAGAGTTTTGGGGGAAACTAATACAAAAAAATCAAAACAAAAAAAAAGCTACTATCATTATGCCAAGATCCCAAGAGAATTCCAACAATAAAAAAAATCTTTTGGCAACATCCATTTAGGGGAACCATCAAAAAGCCTTTCATTTTTATTTAAAAAAAGTCAAAAACAAAAAAACTCAAAAATAAAAAGTCTCATCCACTCATTTTAAGATTTTTTTTTTAGAATCTCGTTTAGGAAAAGTGTTCAAGAGATAATGAAGAACATTTTGGGATTTTCTTAGGATATTTTTAAAATTTTTTAGGGTCGTTAGAATCTAGAAAAGTTTAAATTTTTCAGCAACTGATCAAATTTTTTGGCACTGAAAAGTGAGAAATAGGTTAGAATTTGGGGAGGTTTTGAATTTTCTGGCACCGTTTGAATATTCCAACAATAGTGTACAATGACAACTTATTGGAATCTAGGTTTCACGACGATAGGCCATCAAAACACAAAAAGGGAATAAAATAAAAACATAAAAAATGCCTATTTATAGGCCATCAAAATGACATCATTTTGGGATGTTAGAATCCGAACCAACCTATCAACCCGCACCAGATCTAGCATTGACTGGCTAATAACTCAACTTGTTTAGTAAGTTTCCCTTTTTTTTTTCTTTTTTTTTTTCATTTTTGGTTTTTTTTTTTTGTATTTTGTTTTCTATGATATTATCACTATTATTTGGAGAAATAAAAAAATAATAAAAATCTAAAAAAAAACATTAGACTTAAAAAAAAAAAATTCTTAAGATATGATTATAAAGAAAATTGAGATTTTAAAAATTATAAGCATAATATTTTTTGAATTTCACTAAAATATTGGGATAATCAAGAAATTATTTTGCTAAGAATAAAAATTCAAAATGATAATACATAATTGATTATTTGAATAAATCTTTTAAAAAATGCAATTTTTAAAGAAAATTGAAAGAGTTCAATTTTTGTTAATTAATGCAAGCAAAATATCTTTGAATTTTGCCAAAAGCTTAGGATATTTCAAAATTTTTTTTACTAAATAAAGATTTATTTAAATAATAAATAAAAATAATAATGAAATAATAAATAGAAAAATAAAAGATAAAATAATAACAAAAATTAATTAAATGTTTAATTAGATCTCTTGAGTAAAAATTTTATGAAAAATTAGAAAAGTCTTATTTTTCTTAATTATTATTGAGATAAATGATTTTTAAGGATTTTACTAAAGAGTTAGGAGGATTCTCAATCCAATTTAAAAATTTTTAGTATTTCACCAAAGAGTTGGGATGATCTTAAATTCAATTTAAAAACTTTTAGGATTTTGCTAAAGAGTTGGGAGGATCCTAAAATCAGTTTAAAAAATGATTTTTGAATTTTGCCAAAGAGTTGGAATAATCCTAAAATTAGTTCTAATAAATAAATAAAATATCTTATGGTGAAATTTTAGGAATTTTGAAAATGGTCAATTTTTTTGAAAATTTTCTAAATAAAGATATTTTCTATAGATTTTGCAAGAGTGTTGAGGAATTTATAGGATGTGAGAATAGTGATAATTTCACCAAAAAAATGTTTTTCTTAAATAGGTTTTTAGGGAATTAATTTTAAATACAAAAAAGATTGTATTATCAAAGTAAATGGATAACACACATTTAATTGGTACTGTTTTTTGAACATGCGATATGGGGATGCTAATACCTTCTCCACTCGTAGCCATACTCTCGAATCCTCTCCTGATTTTGTAAATCAAAACATCTTGTAGTAAATCTCAATTAATTTTGATATTTTTTATTAAAAGATGATATTTCGGGTAGCCAATCACATCTTACAAAAAATGATTGATGGCAACTCTGAAAATTTTCATCAAGTATAGCGATTGAATCCCCTAAATGAAAAGTTGTTCTAACAACTTGGTGACTCCACTGAGGAGGCTTGAAAGTCAAGCCAAAATTAAATACATGTCATCCAAACTTTGATTTAATGGTCTTTTCGATGTTTGATTTTAATTTTTAATTTTATTAATTTTTAAAAAAAGATTTGATAGTTTTATTTAGTTCTTGGTTTTTTTTTTTATGATTAGTTATGTTATTTTGTTTATTCATTTTATATTGCTATAAATTATAGAATATTTATATTGTGAACTTTAGTTTGATTAATATTTATTATGTTCCCTCACACACATAAACATTTGCACTCATGTACGAGCTATAAGACCCTGCCAATGTATTACCCTATAGCAGAGCAAGTTTCAAAATCTCTAACAATGTATTAAAAGATTTATTTGTCCAACCATTAAAACATTTAATGTGGAACAAATAGATTACAAAAGAAAACTTTATGAAATTTTTGCAATTTGGATATAGTTTCTCTTCTGCATCTTTAAGTAAACCATAAAACTTGTCACTATCAATTATGACCATGGTGTTACTCTCCACTAGTATCTCCAGCTGTATGTTACCCACATCAACATTCATAGCTCTTGCAGCTATCATATCATGTAATAAATCATGAATGTCAAGACCTAGCCCTCTTTCTTTATCATTAGTTATTCCAGTAGGTAAACATGTATCTAAGATCTTCTTGTGAAATACCCTCAAACATATCCTTTAAGGAAATTATTTCATATTATGTGATCAAATATATCTCTCTTACAAACTCTAAATGTGTTGACGCATTTAACACAAGAACACCAATTTTTTCCATCTTCAGATGACATTACAAAGGCAAAGTCTAAAAAACTAGTGACTCCTTTTATGTATTCTTCACTGGCTCTCGACATGAGATTTATCCATGCTTTATCCATAGAATGTAAGATGATTTACCTTAGTAATAAAATTATATTCAATTTAAAAACTTCAATTAAAATAATAACATTTAATTTTAGCACTAAATAAAATTTAACTATGTAAGCATAATGTCACATTTTCATTAAGAATAATATTTCATATGTACCTTTATAATTAAACTTATGTATTTTTAGGAGTAGCACAACCAAGATCAATTTTGATTGAATAAATAAGAGAGAGGTAGAGGATAGAAGGAAAGTAGCTCAAAACAAAAATAAAAATATTTGAAATAACTCATAATTACAAAAGGACAAAGTTTTAAAGCTTGAAATTTTAAATAAGGATCTTAACTTAAAAGTTAAAAAGATCAAAGGCAAGAGAAAATGAGACAAGATAAGCTTTAGGCAAGGTAAGGACCGAAAGACGAGGTAAGGATGGTGGGAACACAATTTTTACTACTTTTGTTTTAATAAGTTTAGATTTTTTTAAAACGTTTTCATTCTCGTGATGTGGGAATATAAGGTAAAGATGGTGGATTATTGAAGGCGTACGCTTTAAATAATCCCTAAAAATTTCTCCTTCAATAATCCTCTCCATTTGTTATGAAGGGATTAATCAAGGCATTTTAACCCAAAAAATGCCTTGAATAATCCCTTACAAAAAATTGAATAAGGTTATTGAAGGCATTTCTAGCCAAAAACACCTTGAATAATCCCCTAATATTTTTTTGAGTGGATTATTCAAGATTTTTTTAACCAAAAACGCCTTAAATATTCCCTTCAATTTTTAAAGGGGATTATTCAAGGCATTTTCTACCAAAAATGCCTTTAATAATCCCTTTCCATTTTTTTTTAGGATCATTCAAGGCATTTTTGTGATAAAATGCCTTGAAAAATCCTCTTCGGGCATTTATGAAAAGATTACTGAATGTGTTTTTACCCATAAAAAACACCTTGAATAATCTCTAACAAAATATTAAATAGGGTTATTAAAGGCGTTTTTGACCAAAAATGCCTTGAATAAATCCTGGATTATGTAAGGCATTTTTTTTTTTATCAAAAACACCTTCAATAATCTCCTCCTATTTTTTTTGGATCATTCAAGGAATTTTTGTGATAAAACACCTTGAATAATTTTTTACGGTTAGTCAAGGCATTTATGGTAAAAAACGCCTTGAATAATCACTTTCGATCATTTATGAGGAGATTACTGAAGGCATTTTTGTCTAGAAAACACCTTAAATAATCCCTAACAAAATATTGAATGGGGTTATTGAAGGCGTTTCAAGCCAAAAATGCCTTTAATAATTCCTGGATTATTGAAGGCATTTTTAGCTAAATCGCCTTTAATAATCCCTTTCAATTTTTTAGAGGGGATTATCGAGGCATTTTTTACACATTTTGTGTAAAAACGCATTCAATAATCCCCTCCTATTTTTTTTGGGATCATTCAAGATGATTTTGTGATAAAACACTTTGAATAATCCGTTAGGATTAGTTAAGGCTTTTATGGCAAAAAATGCCTTGAATAATCACCTTTAGGCAATTATGAGGATTTTATTGAAGGCATTTTTGCCCAAAAAATACCTTGAATAATCTCTAACAAAATATTGAATTGGGTCATTAAAGGCGTTACTGGCCAAAAATATATTGAATAATTCCTATCTTATTGAAGGCGTTTTTGGCCCAAAACACCTTTAATAATCCCCTTCAATTTCTTAAAGGGGATTATTCGAGGTATTTTCTATGAAAAATATCTCTAACAATTTAAGATTTTTTTATTAGGATTATTCAAGGCATTTTTGCCCAGAAAATGCCTTGAATATTTCTTTACAAAAGATTGAAGGCCTTTTTTTTTGGTAAAATGCATTTACTGATCATTTTTAAAATTCATTCCCCTATCTTGAACTTTGGAATCCCAATTTGTTATTACAGAGAACAATTAAAAGCTGCATTGCAACCAAACCAAAACCCCTAAACCTATTTAGTTTACCTTTTGGTTTCTTCATCTCTCTTATCCCTATCGACCTTCAACAATTGAACATTGTCGTACCTACATCTATAAATCATTGTGTTTGATTTCTCTATCCCTATCTCTTTATAATTTATTATTGTTTATATTTGATTTTAGATTCATTAATTATTATTGTTTACATTATATTTTCATCAAAAGTGCTTATTGTCTTAATTTCCATTCAACTATATTGAAATCATTATTTGGGAAAATTTTGGAGAGATCTAATTCACCCTTAAGTAAAGGATCGATCGGGTAAGGCCATTTATGCACGATCTCTAGGTGTTCTAAAGCTGACCCAATCGATCCCCTAAGGGAGAAGATCGATCCCTTGAGACCCAAAACACTTCAACGGCTACTTTTGCATGATTCCAACAGGCATTTCTTCACTCCACGCTTCTCCAACGGCTAGTTCCTCAATTTCTCTATAAATTGGGCACTCCAATGCCTTAAGAGGATTAATGCATAAAGAGAGCAAGAGCCAATAAGCCACATTTTATTCTCTCAAAGAATAAAGAGTTTTTAGAGCTTCAAAGTCTATATCTTTGTATTTATTATATCCAAATTTTATTTGTTGTTCATTCATCATTTACTTATACTTAAACTTAGCAAACACTTAGCCTTAGAGAGGTTGTTCTATTGTTTGTAAAATTATCTTTGATATACAAAAGTGGAAGAGAATAAGAGGTAAGGTATCTTCTTAAGAGCTTTGTAGTGAGATTGGATAAAATACTACAAGGGGTAGAGGTTTTTATCTTAAGCCTTAGAAAGAAAAAGATAAGTTGTATTTTCAATTCAAGAATAGTAGATTAAAGCCTTGGTGTGGACAACCAAGAAGAGAGGACATAGGTGCCTTGTGAAGAAGGACCGAACCTCTATAAATCATTGTATTTGATTTCTCTATCCCTATCTCTTTATAATTTATTATTGTTTATATTTGATTTTAGATTCATTAATTGTTATTGTTTTCATTATATTTTCATCAAAAGTGCTTATTGTCTTAATTTCCATTCAACTATATTGAAATCATTTGTTTAGGAAGAATTTGGAGAAATCCAATTCACCCCCCTCTTGGATCACCATCTAACCTATAAAGCTAACAAGGTAAATATGGTTTTTAGGATAAATTTAACAATGTTTTCTAGGGACTAAAAAGATATAAAAAGCTTATATTGTTCATGTTTAATGCATCATTCATCCATTTTTGTCAAAAATATTTATTTGATAAACTAAACAATAAAATAACATTTAGATAGAAATGAAAGGCCAAACAACATTATATCGGTTTAAAAAATTATTTTTAACTTCAAATTTAACAATCAACATACAAGTTTCATAGAAGTATAATAAAACAAAACATAAGAACTTGAAAGGAAGAAAAGAAAAGAAAGACATACTACAAGCAAAATCTCCAACAATTGAATGAGCTCCAAACTAATATTCAAGCAAAATTGAATAAATCAGTATTTCAATTAAGAAAAACATTTCTTTGGATGCTACTTATTATATAACTTTGCCAACACTTTTTATTTTGGTTGGAACTATGGAATAAAAAATATTAAATTAAAACTTGAAAAGTTTACCTCTAAATAGTAGGCCATTTATGAGTAAAATCATGCTTTAAGTTTGACTTGCAAGTTAAAATCACCTTGTTGTCCTTTAAACCATTGATAACACCTAATTATAGTGTTTTTACATGTAAGAAATTGTGTTAAATTTTAAATTTTGAATGATTTTTGGCTTTTTTTTATGTTATTTTCATAATTTCTAGGTTTTAAGCCATGGATATCATTTTGATGCAATCCATGCATGCAAGCATGTAAGGAGCAATTTTGGCCCAATCTTGGAAGCTCATAGCCAAACCAACTTGATCCACATTCATTCACCCATTGAGTTTCACTTGCACAAGGACTCTTTCATGATGCGTTCAACCACTTTTATTCAAAAAAGGATTACATACAAATCCAAGCTCACTTAGACTCCATCATGTTTGGCTAAAGAGAAGTTTGATCCAAGCATAACTCTTTTGCTTAGATATGAAGAAATTGTGTTTGCATAAGGATTCTACCCATTCAGCCATGCGAAGGGGAAGCTTAATTTGTAAGATCATGGACTCTTAAAGAATTATCTTATTCGGCCAAGACTCCATCCAAGAAAGCCTTCATACAATTTTCACCATAATAAAAAGGCTAGATACATTTAACAAAAAAGACATTGAAGTCCATCATGACACTTGAATTAGCTTTGAAGAATTTTACTTGAAAGAAAACTTTATCTCTCCAAGAGTAGGATGAAATTTAAAATCTTGTTCTTAAAATCCATCCCACCTAAATGTAAAGAAGGGATATTGATCAAGATTGCTTCAAGACATGATGAATAGCCAAGATTGCATCTTCAAAGTCCTATTCAGCCAAGTATACTCAAGGAAGAAAAGTCTCATTTAGTCATGCCTCTTTGAAAGATAAAGATCAAGTTTATGACTAATATTTGAATTTAAACCAAAGTCTTATAATCCCCACCCTAATGGTCAAACCCTCCAATATAAATAGGGAAGCTATTCACCCTTTTCCATCATTCAATTCCTCATTTCTCTTCTCTCTTTTAGTTTAAGTTCTTTTATTTCTTTAGTTGAGTTATTGGCTTTGATGATAGATTTGCCAATAACAAAGCTTTTGTTCTTTACAATTCCCTTTCTCAATCAAAGAAGTATTTTTTCCAAAATCTCTTTTGCATTACTTTTAGATTTCAAATCTTGCTTTCTTTTCTCAATTTCGACAAAGCATTCTTTTCTTTTGCTAGTTCAAATCAAGCATTCTTTATTTCTTGACAAGTTCACCATTATCTTTTGAATGATCTACAAAGTTTACTTTTATGCAAAGTGATATTGGTTAAGTGAAATCTAAGCCTACACATTGTTTTTAATTTTTTTTTTATTTCTGCAAACAACCTTAAATTTTCAATTGTTTAAATATAAAATATTAGGCTTTCACCATTGGTACTTGAAAGAGCAGCCTAACATTTCAATCTATAATTTTAAGGAGACGATACTGAAATACTTTTATTTATTACTTACTCTATGCATTTGTAGGCTATCCTAAAAGTAGCAATCAACCATATCAAATCCAAACTTAAAAAAAGCATCCATTTTCTTAAATCTTCTAACTCAAATGAGCAACTTTTAATAGTAAAATACAACTCATATTTTAGAGTAAAAAGTCAAAATCAAATATTGAAATTGAATTACTGGTTGAGCTAGATCATGTGCAATTATATATGAAACTTAAAGTTACATTGAAGTTATATTTGACTATCGTTAAAACACATTTTATGGTGTTTAGCATTAACTTAGAAAATGAGGATGTAACATGAAAAATAACTATAAATACCTTAACATAAAAAAAATCAGATAACAAACTCTCTATTTTTTTTTTGATGTTATTGATTTATTTTTTGCAAAAAAGATATTGAAGAATATGTTGATTTACATCTAGATTTGTTTTTTTTCTTTTTTAATTCATGTTTTTAGATTTTTTTTTTATGATCCACTTGATACCAAATGTATTTTGTAAGTTTTCTTCTTTTGTTCGTTTTTCTCTTATTTGTTATTTCCCATTTTATATTTAATAAATATTTTGATGAATTTAATTGTTGGATCCCTTAATGCTATGTGTTTATCACATATCCAATCATTTGCTTCTTTTTTTTTAATATTTAATAAAAATTTAAAAATATTTTAAAATTTCTAAAAAAGGAAAGTCAATTTAATATTATCGATTTAATATATTTTTTATTTTATAATTTTAAAAAAAGATATTACGAAAATTTATTGTCACATCAAATTTGATTTTTGTTCCCTTTTTTTAATCTTTTTTTTAATCCTTGATATAACTTTATTTTTATTATTTCATTTCATTATATATATATGTATTACATTAATAAGATTATTATTTAATATTTTAATTTAATAAATCTATTTTTTAAATTTTAAATTTTTTCTTTTCTTATTTTAATTTAATTAATTTAATTAAAAAAAGATTGATTGAAATGTCTATATTCCAACTCCATTTAACTTTTTTCTTTCACTTTTTTCATTTTTTAATAAGATTAATTTACAAAAAATGGTGTTATTTGATAGAGATGTCAAAACAATTTTATATTTTACAAGTTTAATCCATCTTGATTTGATAAAGGGGCAAACTTTTTCTAGATTGAGGTCGAATTGAAACAGGTCTCTTATTTTAAAGAAATAAAGATTAAAGTGGAAGCATGTTTAGAATATTTTGTCCTGATCAATTTTAAAAATATATAAAATAATTATTTGATGCTTTAATTTTAAAAATTAATATTTTATTATATTATATTGATAAAATAATTATTTGATACTTTAATTTTAAAACTTAATATTTTATGACATCCTTTATGAGTTTTTTTTTCTATTTTTTTGTTTTTTATTTTGTTGTTTATTATCTTTTCACTTTTTTATTTTTTAAGTTAGATAACTTCCTTGAAAAAATAAGGCCAATCTAAATAATCACATCTTATTCTCTTTTCTTTTTTTTTTTTTTTTTTTTTCACCTTTTCTTTATTTTTTAGAATAGATAAATTTTATAATAAAAAATTTAATTAAAAAATAAAATAAAAAAAAATTTGACCTGCAATAAAAATAGATTTATCAATTTTGTAACTAAGTTAGCATGAGGTAGAAAGGCGTTTTATTTCGTGATTAGTGTCGAAAGCCCAAGTAGGAGTGGAATCTAAATCCAAATGTCCAATAGATGTGATAAATGTATTTTGAAGTGACATGTTGAAATATCAGCGGAGGGTTGTTACAGCAGTATAGGGAGGAAGCAGAAAGAAATGTTGGCGAAGGGTCATCCAATTCTGGCAAGTCCATTGGGATGGAAATGGCGTCGTGGCCATGATGGGTGTAAAAAGACGTCACTGGAAACAGCGGGTGCTTACAAATTGCAGGTGGTCAGCTTCATTCTTTGTTGTGGTGGAACTCACCTATTATCCCCATCTCATTCTGATTCTGATTGGAGCTTTTCTCCTAATCCTAATACACCAGGTTCCTTTCCACTTTCATTTCATCTGCTCTTCAATTCTTTTGTTATTTATTAATTACCTTTTTTTTGTTGTTGTTGAAATTCCTTGTTTACGCTCTCATTTACATTTACCCCATAAATAAAAATTCCTCAAAACCAGTTTGAAGCATTGGGGCTTCCTTTGTGTTTGATGATATTGGGGATAGGATAAATTAGGATAAGGTGATTGGCGCTTACATGATTATATATATATATATATATATATATATATAATTGGTCAAATTATCGTTTCTTTCATTGCTTTTATAAACATATGTAATTATAAATATAATTTTGAGAATATGATGTTTATCCTGAACGAAGGTTCACCCACCTTCTTTAGGAGATGAATTCACATAAAGTTAGGGTTCCATGCCCAACACTTGCAAAATCCCTCTTTTCCAATTTTCCTTAGGCTTTGGCCTCCTTTGTACCATTATATATATATATATATATATATATTGAGGGGTAAAATAGGATATGTGAAAATTATGCTATCTAACATGTCACTTTTTAAATAATCCCAACCTATTTTCCATAGGATTGAGCAATCGTCTACTTGGAGGATGGCTCATCCTATTTGCCATACTATTCTTTCCTTAAAATGTACAACCAAACATGGGACTTTTTTATCCTATCCTCTCCATCATACCACGCACCAAACAATCTCAAACTATCTTATCATCCAAAAAAAAAAAAAAGAAAAAAAGAATGAAATTCTGTATACCTCATTCTCCAACTAGTAACAAGTACCTTGGTATTGGATTTGAGGGGTATATCATGTATGACTCAGATTACATGTATGTCCAAAAGTCAGGTCTATTATTGATCGTTTAGAAATAAATTTCCCACGCTTTATAATTGAGCATACAGTTCAATCACATGTCACTGGAAATTTTTTATTCAAAATCGAAATTGAGCATTTCAAATAATTATTCTACAGCATTCTAGCTTATATCTTGTTGTTTGTTTACTGTGGGCTTATATCTAGCACTCTTGGAAATGTTGGCTTGCTCCTCATTTTTAATAGTAATGATAAAGATAAGAGTATATAAATGATTCATTGATGTGTGTGATGAGTTAGTTTACTTTGCTGAGGTGGTTGAAACTACTGAACTCTACAAAGTCCTCATTTAACATAGATGAATTATTTTGCATATCTTCCCATTCGATGGCAGCACGCATCAGTAATGCTATACATGGAGTCTTTGCCTTTGCTCACTTCAGTTGAGTATTTGTATGACAAATATTTCATAGGAGCAGATGAAAAGCAATTAGCAAAAAACTATTTGGAATAATGGGTTTATAAATAATAATAGTATCAATAGCTAAGTTTGGTGTCATCAGGCACAATAATCCTTGAGTTACTACTGGACAGCATAAACCCCCAAGCTTGCTATCAGCCTATATCCTCAAAAAAGGGAAGGAGAGCTTGATTTAAAGTTGGCGATGTATATGCTAGAAAAGGAAGAAGCTCTTCTGCTGTAGAGAGCGAAGCAAGTCTGTTCTTCTTGATGTCTCTTTTGCTATCACTCAAGTGTTTATATTGTTATAAATTATCTGCTCAACTAAGAGTAGTTTTACTAGTGGGTTGATTCTTTCTAGTCTCTACATCTCCCTTTTAGTATTCACTAAAAGATTTTTGAGGAACTAACAAGAAAAAAGGTTATTATTATTAAGTGAAAAATAAAATTAATCTTGCATTTCCCTTTAAGAATATTCGACTATTCTCATTTTTTCACCTTTAGCATGCAGGGCAAAGTACCCTGCTTATTACCACTAGATAAACATGAGCCTTCATCGCTCTAAGATGTTATTTTTTCCACACTGTTCATTGCAGAATGTTTCTCATGGCATGCACTGCTTTATTCCCTACTTTCAACCTCTAGATTTATTATTATTATTATTATTATATTATTATTATTATTATTATTATTTCACAGATGGTGAACCTGTGACGGCAGCAAACAGCAACTGTTCTGCAGAATCAGGTACAAAGGGATTGACTGTGGGTTTTGAAAGACTTAAAGCAAAAAGAGTAAAAGCCCTTGGCAAGCGGATTTCTCGGATGAAACAAAGTAAAGTGCTGATGATGATGAATTGGTTGCACAGAGCCATGACAGAGGAGTTTCAAGGGTTTCCTTATCTAATGAACACAGAGAGACTTGCCAAGTAACTGAGATAGAAAAACACAATGAGTACTCTGATTTATCTGCTGATTCTATTCAAGGGCTTGATAAACCTCATGAGTCTTTCCTCAAAAATGCTGAACCAGAGAGTTCATTTGCTAGGGGTTCTGCTGCTCATTTACGAGGTTGGCATGACAGGGGGACCATTCGTAAGCCCAAATTGAAGTCACCTGACCTTCTAAAGAAACATCTTACAATGCCTGTTAGGGGTGACTTTTTTAGTCAAAAAACCTTTAGAAATTTAGGTTGCAGTGAATACATGATTAAATCTTTAAAAGAACAGCTTTTCCTGCGCCCTTCATGTATTCAGGTATATTAATAATTTCCTATTACAACTGATCCAGTAAATAGTGTGCTGAGGTTGTTTTGTTGTGTCTGAAGAGTTAATCTACTTTTAGATGCGTCCTATTAACATTAATCAATGAAACTATTACTTGGTTTTGTCAAAAGCCATTTAGCATATAAAATAAAAATCTTGGATTACTGCAGGCCATGGCTTTTGGACCTGTTATTGAGGGACACAGCTGTATTATAGCTGATCAAAGTGGCTCAGGGAAGACATTGGCATACCTTACACCTGTGATTCAGCGCCTTAGGGAAGAAGAACTCCAAGGAGTTAGCAAGTCAACCTCTGGTAGCCCTCGTGCAGTTATAATTGTACCAACCGCTGAATTGGCGTCTCAGGTCAGTTAATGTTGTATCTACTCAATTGAATCCAGTCTATATTTTTTATTTCTCATGCTTTCTTTTATAGTAAAGGCATCTTTTAATTTGCAATGATGACAGATGAGTTTCTTCTATATCCCTTGAATCAATCATTGGCTCTAGGCATGATTTTCGTAAATGTGGTAATTGAAAATTACTTGTTGGGACATGCTTTGCTTTTTTCCAATGATCAATTTTTGTTAGATTTAGCTCATTCATGGTTTAATTCTTCTCTATGGAATTTAAAGACAAGTAGATGAATGTCCACAAATAGGAAAACAGTACAATTACACAGAACCGTTGAATTAGTTTTCACTATTGTTACTTCACTGGTAGATTGACGTTAAGTTGTTAAACCTAAGGTGTGCAAAATTGCTTATTTGAGATTTAAGAGAAATTCATTATGTAGAAAGCTCAGTGCACCTTGCTTAATTGAAAAGTGAATATTATTTGCAGCTATGCAAAGTTGTATATGCAATTTTGCTGGAACCCTCTACATGGCTGTATGGTGGTTGCTTATTGCAAGTAAAACTTTTGCAGGTCTTGAGTAGTTGTCGGTCATTGTCGAAATTTGGGGTCCCATTCCGATCTATGGTTGTGACGGGTGGTTTTCGGCAAAAGACTCAGCTGGAAAATCTAGAGCAAGGTGTTGATGTTTTAATAGCAACACCTGGTCGTTTCATGTTCCTAATTAAAGGAGGCTTCCTGCAATTAGCAAATCTTAGAAGGTAAGTTAAATAATGTTGGAAATTGCTTCATCAAACTATTTTATATTCAAGTGTGATGGGGTCTTGAAAATTTCTAGGGCATTTTAAATGGGATTTTTTAGTACTGGGTATCTCTCTTATTTCCGTTGTATGGTAGTCCCTCCACTCCTTATCCTTCCTTTGCCTTTCCTCAAGGTAAATAAAAAGGCCATTGCAACCTAACCATTTACACAGCTGCATAAAGTCTAGTTTAAGTTTTTCAGTCCTCTTTTGTCTTGTTTGTAGGAGATTACATTATGTTTCTTAGAGTGTTTAGCATTTATACCAGTATTATTCTGACTTCATCAGCTACCCTTGAGACTTAAAAGATTGTGCAATTTACTTAAGGTAAATAAAAAGGCCATTGCAACCTAACCATTTACACAGCTGCATAAAGTCTAGTTTAAGTTTTTCAGTCCTCTTTTGTCTTGTTTTTAGGAGATTACATTATGTTTCTTAGAGTGTTTAGCATTTATACCAGTATTATTCTGACTTCATCAGCTACCCTTGAGACTTGAAAGATTGTGCAATTTATGGTCCATATTGACATACATGATCTTTTTGGACCAAGTTGTTTTCTCTGTATGAAAAAATGTTGTTGCATGGACATCCATGAAATTTTTGGATCAAAATTTAAGTTCAACCTATAGAAAGTACTAAATTTTGACGAACTGCATTTCTAATTAAGGTTCTGTTTAATATATGAGCATATTTTTGCTGCAAAAACCTACATTTTAGTAAACTAATGATCTAAGTACAGCAACGAGGAATAGATCTTTTAAGTGACTTTTAGATTCTTGAAGCTCTGTCTTTTAGGATAATATTCGTTAATTTTCTACTTGAGTTTAATTAGGGTCTTGCATAGTTTACTAAAGAATTTCATGCCCTAACGTTGAGAGCTGGACAGCTATTTTCATGAGACTAGGTGCAATAAAACACCTTGAATTTTAATTATGTTCAAAGCTGATCTTTGAGTTAAATAAAACATCTGTTTAGGGCTTTAGTGTTATATTGCAGTAAAAGTATAGTGATTTAGGGTTAGAAATTACGTTAATGTATTATAGACCATGGATTGAGCATTTATGCTGTTTAATCCAAGAACTCATATTGATAAGATAGTGAGTAAGAAATAAACACAACAAATTTGGAGTATTAGCCATCTGATAATTGCAATTAACATGAACAAGTGCTAAATTTAAATTTGTTAAGTCAATTCAGCATCTGGATGATCACCAGAATACTTTTACTGATATGATTCCATTGCTTCCTAAAGATGCATTAGTGTTTAAAATGGGTACAACATCATAGACAAGTAAAAAGCTGCAAGTTTGTGATGTGTGTCAAATTGGATGCTGGATTTTATGAGTTGCCACTAACAATCAGCTTTGAACAATGTGGAATCAGATTAAGCAGATTGTTTTCAGAAGGATGCAAAAGGTGATGTGCTTTTTGAATCCAAATTTATGTGGTACTTTTATGATGAAAAATGCTTGGATGGCTATTAGAGACCAGTTTCCAAAGGTATCTTGATCAAATTTAGTCTGAGATTGCTACTTAGTTCCCTGGCATGGGTTCATATTTTGAATGGTGTTAAGAGAAAGATTGCAGACTAATGAACTGTTATACCATAAAGATATGATAGTTGATTTCAAATGGGCTGTTTGTGATTCTGCTATTGAAAATACTTGGCACTTAACTTTTGGGTGTGAATACTCTACAAAGTTTTGAAGTGACCTCAAGGAAATGTTAAGGAAACTCCGAAATATTACCTTGAGGAAGATTGCTACTTGAGCTGATAAAGCAAGCTACATAATTTAAAATGGGAAGGGAAAAGATGATGGCGTTCAAATGATTGCTTTTGAAGCCACCATCTATTGCATTTGGACGGAAATAAACAAGTGCCCTTATGGGAAAGTTGAGTTCAAGGTTGGGAAAGATTTTAAGGTTTCCCTCAACAAATTATTTGAAGTGTCCTTTTTACATATATGGTAAAGTTACTGCTTTCAATCTTGTGGATAACAATCATGACTTTGAGATGTCTTCTTTTAGGATCCCGCTTATCACATAACGTCCAAATTTATCACTTAGGTTGATGGATCAAATTGGCCACTTATCAATGAATGGGTGCAATTTTTACCATTGTATTTTCTAATTGGGTCAAAAAGTGATTGAACTATTAAAAAATTACTTTATTTCCTCATGGAATATTTTTTACCATTATTTTGACCATTTTTTAACCAAAAATAAAAGGTATAGTGGTAAAATTTGTACTTGGTCAAAGATGTGTGATAAATTTGATCCATTATTTTAAGTTGAGTGGTAAATTTATTCCAAAGAAAAAAACCTCCAGGCTTAAAAGCATTGTAATTTAGGTGCTATTTGATTCGACAATTTTACATTGAAAAATTAAGTATTTAATTTTAGTTTTGAAAAGTTTTTAAGTATTGAATTTATGATATAAAAATTGTTTGGTATTGCTATTGGAAATTAAATGTTAGATTTTTTATTAAATCTTTTATAAAAATATATACAATTTTATATGCATTTTTATTGGTAATAATTAAAAAGGAAAGAATAAATGGTTAAAATAAAGAATACATGCATTAAGTAGCTTTTCAACACTTTTTCATTGAAAATGTTCCATTAAATGATTTCTAAAAATGAATTTTCAAATGCACTAAAAATATTAAACCATTGAGAATTAGAATTTTCAATGGTTTATCAAACATACTCTAAGCTTCTTTGTTGTATAAATTCATTCATTTACCCAAATAAAACTGTTTTGAGGTTTTTCATGCATAGCATGATAATGCAAAGGGAAAGCAGTTGTATCATCATCATTATTTTTTTTTTCCAAAGAGGTGACACAAACTTAATTTTAACAAGTTTTGCCTAAAATAAACTCTAATCAGTTGCCTGTATTGCAGTGCTATCTTTGATGAGGTGGATATACTTTTTAATGATGAGGATTTCAAGGTTGCATTGCAGAGTTTGATAGACTCTTCACCTGTCATAACACAATATCTATTTGTAACTGCAACTTTGCCGTAGAAATATACAACAAGCTGATTGAAGTTTTTCCTGATACTAAAGTGATCATGGGACCTGGCATGCACCATATAAGCTCTGGTCTTGAGGAGGTTGGTTCTCTTTTCTTTTTTTGTTTGTTTTTACCCACTATGTCTTTGGTTATTCTTCTTCTTCTTTTTATTATTATTATTATTATTAGTATTATTATTACTAGTTGTTCCTTTGATGCCTTAGATATTGGAATTGAAACTTGAAAAAGTTTCAAATTGATGTATGTTATGAGCTCAGTCCATGGCTCTTACGTATTAATCTTCATTATTGAGCTACTTTTTATGCTAACTACAAAATAAGAACTACTGCAATAATGAAATTCTTTTTATTGATTAAGATTTCAAGAAGCCCTATCATGGTGAAAGAGATAATAGTAAGGAATTCTTATTTTCTTTTCAAACAATTTTAGCCCACACTAGAATCACCTACTATCTTAGGTCCATGGATGGAAATGCTGCTTAGCTCTACCTGCTAGAAGTAGGAACAATAATTGTTGAGGTACATGACTACTTGTGAAATTTGCCACTACTTTCTTATGTCCATGGATAGAAATGCTGCTTAGCTCTACCTGCTAGAAGTAGGAACAATAATTGTTGAGGTACATGACTACTTGTGAAATTTGCCACACTTATTAGGCTTTCTCAAAACCGGTATAAGTTTGAAAACCATAGGATTGTCATGATTTTAACGTGTAAAAAGCTATGACATGTTTACGAAATCCATTAACTATATGATGTTTATATATATATATATATATATATATATATATATATATATATATATGAGGAGGGATTCAATTAAATTAGTGTAAGTCTTACACTTTTTTTAACCTTTGGAGCAAAATAGTTAAGAGCTCTTGAACTCGCAACCTCCAAGTACCAACTCCAATGACATGCCAACTGATCCAAAGGATAATTGGCATTTATTTTTTGTTCTTGTCAAGTAATGCTTTCTCCAACTCCATTTTTTATTCTTTTATTCTTTTCCTTTTTCTTCTCCCTCCTTCCTCCCTCCCCTATTCTCGCCCCCACCCCACTGTCCATTGGTTTCTCCTCTCTCCCCTTGCAAATTTCTCTCTTCTCCACCGTTGTCTTTATCCCTGTAGCTTTCTCTCATCAATCGCTCCTTCTCATTTCCTCATTCCTCCTCTCTTTCCCTGTAGAGTCATCATTCCACTGCATGCCCCAACACCCTATTCTCACCTCTCTTCCCAAGAACTTTTTCTCTCACCTATTCTCTCCCTATCAGCCTCTTTCTCTACAATCCATGAAAAAAACTGAAAGGACAAAATTGCCCATGCAAGGCAATAAAAAGGCAAAAATACCCTACATAATTGAAAATGAGAATGGAGTATATTTTGTTGACAGCATGGGTATCAAATAAGGATTTATTTCCTGATTTGTAGGTGGTTACAGTACTCTATGTAACTTCAACATCCTTCATTATGGAAAGGGTGCAGCTTTTTTGCAATCTGTTTGTGGCATTTCTAGGTCCATGACAAGAGTAAGATCTTCAAAATTAAACATAGGGCTAATCTATAAAACTTGTGGCTTTAGAATCAAATATTGAGATGCCATGTGGATAAATGGTATTATCATCCTGTTTGAACAAAACTGGTGTTGTCAATGAATTTGGGTACTAGAAAAAGCTGGGATAATAATTAGGCAGATTCCTTTTTGTGTAGCCATTGGAATTAATGTGTATAGTAAATATTTATTACTCTTTAATGAATATTAAAAATCCAAGGCGCACATTCAGGTTCTCGTAGATTGCAGTGGAGAAGGGACTTTAAAAAGTCCAGATACAGCATTTCTTAACAAGAGGACTGCCCTTCTGAAGCTTATGGAAGAAAGTCCAGTTTCTAAAACCATTGTTTTCTGTAACAAGGTATGTATGAGATTTTTGCATGGTGGGATAACCTTCCTTCAATTTTCTTGATGAGATGATTTTTAGACTTGGTCCTATTTTGATATTTTTCTTCTCCATTATCAGATTGAAACATGCAGAAAAGTTGAGAATGTACTAAAACGTTTTGATAGAAAAGGAACTCATGTGCGAGTCCTACCATTTCATGCTGCTCTGGCACAAGAAACACGGCTTATAAACATGAAGGAATTCATCCATTCTGAGCCTGGTGGAGAATCCTTGATTTTGGTTTGCACTGATAGGTATTGTTTCCCATCGTCCACAGAAAATAAAAAAGATAGTTTTTCTTGTGTTATTTTTGTGTAACTCATTAGCTGTGCTTGTTTATGAAGATATAGTCGGTCGATCTGCTTCCTATTTCATTAAGAATATGTTTCTAAAATCGATGGCAGAGCATCACGTGGAATAGACTTTGCTGGTGTGGATCATGTTGTACTCTTTGACTTCCCTCGTGATCCAAGCGAATATGTGCGCCGTGTTGGACGAACTGCCAGAGGGCAGGGGGAAAGGGTAAGGCATTCATCTTTGTTGTTGGCAAGCAAGTTCCCCTTGCACGGAGGATCATTGAAAGAAACCAGAAGGGTCACCCATTACATGATGTGCCAGCTGCTTTTGAAATGATGAGTTAAAAAAAAAAGCTGAAGGAGAAATATTTCGCATGAAATAAGGGTATGATGTTAGGTCTGTGGGGCCGTACTAAATTTGCATGAACTTAGGGAGTCGTAAATTTATATTTTCTTTTAGCTTGGGAGGCATCCGTTTCTGCAATTATAAAAAGGTGAAGAGGCCTGTAATTGTAAAGAAGACAGTTTACAGTTTGTTTTATTTTATTATACATAGCTTGTAAAGCAGAATATATGGTTTAAACAATGAAAAAGAGGGTTTTGGTTTTAAATCCTCTTTTAGCCCAGGCTGATAGGACCTCTAAACCTTCGGTAATTGTTATCATTTAAAAAGAAAGGGTAAATTTCACTACGTCATTTAACTGCAATGCTGCCTGCTTTGTGTAAGGTCACCTCTTTTTTGTCATTTTTTAAAAAAAAATAGTATTTATATAAAATTTTTTAAATCAAACAATCTCTTAACAGTGATAAAAAATAATAAAGATAGTTATTGTAAAACTTTTGTTTTTCTATATATTTTCAATACAATAAAGAGATAAGATTAATTAAGAAAGGAAATGAACATGAATTCAAATATGTTTACAACTGTCATTATCAATGATAATTTCTTTTTTTTTTTTTATACTAATATTTTATTTATTTAAATTGTTCTAAAGTTGTTAAAATGAAAGTTAAGTCAGAACAAGTAATAAAGTTATTATATAGAACAACTCTGCTAAAGTTTGCAATAATACTTTTATGGAACAACACTTTCATGAAAAAGTATTAGTATTTTCTACCTAAAAAAAGTGAAAATAACCTAAGAATAAGATATAATTTTTTTGTTAATTTTTTTATTGGAATATTTTAGAGAATTTGTCTTGATGAATTAAATATGAAAATAATTAAAAATTTACCTCTTAACATTTATTTGAAGTATAAGTGTTTCTCTTTTTGCTTCAGAACATATAGTAGATTTAGATATGGCAATAAATCGAGGTAAAATGGATTTTCGCTTCCCTAGACTCCGACCCAACCCCTAAAAAAGTATACTCAATTCTAACCCAACCTTATATCGAGTTATTCTTTTTATATTCGATTCTGACTCAATATATATATAATTTGCATCCGATTTGAAATTAATTTAATAACTTTAATTTATTATTATATTCATAAAAATATTATTTTTTAAAAATAACTTATATCTTAGTTATATATATAAATATAATATTTTTATTAAATTAATATTTTAAATAAATATATAAAATAACAATTTATTAATATATATAAATAAAAAACTAAATAAATAATAAAATATTTTTACATCTTGGGGAGGGTCGGGTTCATCACCCTGTACTCCACCTCCAACCCAACGCCAACTTTTTAAAAAAATATTTGACCCATCTCCAACTCAACCCTAATTTCAAAAAAGAAAAATTGCTTCCACCAAATTTTGAGAGGATTAAAACCTATCGAGCACAGGTTGTTTGTCATCCCTAGGAGGATTCTTATGTTCACTATCACCAAAAGCTAAACTTTTATTAGACAAAGCATTAATACATTTTGTAATTATCAATTTTTATCATTATTTTTGTTGAATGTTTAAGATATGTAACTCATTAGTGAAGATTTTTGATAAATTGGCTCAATCTTTTATATAGTTCTCTCTTTCTAAATTCCTTTTTCAACCTTATTCTTTTTTGTTTTTACTTAGTCTTACTTCATCTTCTACCACTACATGCCGTTGCACTCGTTACTTTAAGGTTTGCTCTAATTTTTCTCTCTATCATCTTCTAAAATATCTTATTTTATTTGTTTGCAATGTTTCCTCTCCTTACCAAAGACCCTTTATATCATCTTTTGTCAAAATCATGAAAAAAAATTAAAATTTTATAACAAATTTAAGCATTATTGAGTACCAATTCATTTTTTATTTTTTGACTTTTAAAATATAAATTGGTTTATCAAAATATTTAGGCTTGGTATTTTATCATTATTTAAAATAAATATAAGAATGTATTGATTCAAATTAAAGAAAATTAATTGAGAAATTGCTTTTCATAAGACATTAGTTGAATCTAAGGAAAAATTTTGTTTACTCAAGAATATAGAATTAGTTGTTAAACTAATTGGTCCCAAACACTTAAAACATCATCATTTTGTTAGGTATTATATACTAAAAACATAAAATCCTAAACTGCTATTTTCTCATTTCTTTTCTTTTAATCGGCCACCTCTCTTCCTTTCTTTCTCTCTTTAAACCAACTCTGGTAGCCAATGTTTCTTGGTGATGACAAAACTATCTCTTTTCTTCCTTTTCAATCAATTTTTTCTTCTTTCTCTTTCTTACTTCACATCCATCTTTTTTTCTCCCTCTAACCCTTCAAACCTTTTATTATCTCTTCTCATTGTGTCACCACCGTTACTTTCATTTTTAATAGTTTCCTTTTCTATTTTCCACCTGATGGCCAAGCTAATAGGTCATTCTGACATTGGGGGTCGACAGACCATGTCAAGTCAAACCGGGCCATGTCGACTTAAAATTTGCCACCTCAATTTGGGTGTAAACGATCCAACCACCCTTTTTTTTTTGGATGATCCAGGTCATTTACTCCTTTCATTTTCTTATTTGCTTTCTCCATATTCTTCAGTCATTAACTTAAGCATTAAAACACAAATGTGGAAGACACCTTCAACCTTTGCTTCTAACTTGTCTTATGATTTCAAGTTTTTGTCCCAGTCCAGACTTTACACAAATAGGAATGTTTTGATATTATTTATTTTGCAACCTTTTTTATGTTTTTCCTTTTGATTTTCTCTCAATTGATTTTTTTTTTGGTGATTGAGAGAATGTTTTAAGATTATTTTTTCTTGCCAGCAAAATTTTTTTAAGTTTTGTTTTGTGATATGGATTTTTATATTTTTCCTAATTTATATTTTTTTCAAATTATTTTTATCTCAAATTCTATATTATTTTATTATTTTTCTCTCTCTAGTCGTCAAACAAATAAACAAAATCAATTAAAAAAGGTCATGTGTCAAACTCTAAAAAACCAAATGAAAAACTAAGAAATGGGATGGTAAGCATGTTATGGACAGCAAGCTTAAATTAAGTCATGCAATCTTAGGTTGGAAATCAGTTCTTTATACGTCTAAGTCAGCCTTTAATTACCTTTCACTGTTGTGTAACTTAAAGTGAAATAGGAACTCACATTAGAGATTGTTTGGAACTTAGAGTAAGCTTTGTGAATTCTTAAATGTATATAGCTAGAGCAATCTGATTTACAAATGAAAGGATGATCTTTATTTATAGTTAGGGCTTTTTTACATGTGTGGCCCTTGGTTAAGCAAAGTATGAGATTTATAAAAGGATTCTAAATCACATCAAGCCTAGACTTCTTATTTTAGAACTTTTTAGAGCACAGATGTCCAGAGATTTCTACAACAGTCCATATATTTACAAGATATAATGTTTCCTGTTGGTCCCAAGTAGTACTAGAGAGAGAGTAGTATTTTGTAAAATTATAATTGATATTAAAATTAAGTGCTAACTTAACCATAAAATAAAAGTCCTCAAGTAATGGAGTTTAGAGAAGTAGACAATGCACCACAATATATAGTTATCCAATTTTTCTTGACTTATGATCACTCCATTGATAATTCTTACTAAGTTTTTAAAGCAAACTTCACTTAACTAGTAATTAACAACTTCCACCAAGGAATTACAAAGGTGAGCTATCCCAAATTCAAAATCAAAGTATACAAACCCCAAGCTAGTGTTAAAAGAAAATTTCATAAAAAAAAAAAAAATTAAAAACAAAAAAATCCAAAAATTCATAAAAAATCTAAAAATTCAAAAAATTGAAGAAAAAAGAAAAATTAAAAGATCTAAGAAAATTAGAAAATGAGAAACTTCTAAATTTAAAAAATTCCAACAACTAAAAAAGAAAAATATGAGAAATAAAAAAATTTCATAAAAAATTTAAAAATTAAAAATTATTTTAAAAATTTTTTTTAAATTAAAAAAATGAAAAACTAAATCAAATTTTGAAAAAATAAAACTTTTGAAAAAAATTAAAAAAAAAACAAAAAATAAAACATTATTGTAAACACCCTTTTGTGTCCGGGCCCGTTTAGGCCCATTTGTATTCAAGCCCGTTTGGGGTTAGACCGAATTACATTTGAAGTACGAGCTCGATTAGGCCCCCTTGTGTCCGAGTTTGATTGGGCTGATTTCCTTTACATTTTTTATTTATATATTACTTTCCCTTTCTTTTTTATATATAGTATAATAATAATAATAATAATAATTATTATTATTATTATTTTATTTTATTTTCATTTTTTTCTTCTTTCTTTCTTTCTTTCTTTCTTTCCTTTTTTGTTCTAATTCAGAATCCTACTGGCTCAAACCTTCAATGCTAGATCGTATCAGCAAAAGATTACTAAAATTTTAGACCAGAAATCATGCTAGACAGAATGCAACCCCAGGGTTCAAGCCAATGATTGATTTTGTCCGATTCCTAAAATTACTCCTAAAAATTGCTTATAAATTGGATTGATTCTAACAAACAAGAACACAAAAAATAGAGAGAAAATTATTGAAACAAAGTCTATGAAATTTTGGGCAAAAAGGGTTCTAAAATTTGATCTTAGGATTTTAGGGTTTAATTTGTGGTTTTGGACATAATTGTGGGTTTCTGAAGGTGAATTTGACATTGTAGAAGGTCCGAGGAGGATTTAGAACTGACTAAGAGGTTTTCTAGATTTTTTTTGGATTTTTTAAAAACTTTTTTGGATTTTTCTGGGTTTGGTTGAATCTTTCAACGAAGTATAAATTTTTTGATAAAGTTTTCGACGATCGGCTGAATTTTCTAATCACATTCCAATCAACTTCTTAGAAGGCTTTCCAATTTTCGGTTGAATTTTCTGATAACTTTTCCAAAAATAGGTGAATTTTCCAGTCTTGGTTGAAGTTTTTGGTGGAACTTTTTAGAATGAAGGTAGAGGTTGTTGGCTAGAGAGAGAAAGGCTCCGAGATTTTTGAGGAAAAACATGGAAGGGTGCCTTTTATACTGCTCAAGAATAACACCATTTTGGGTAAGCTAGGATCCACGTGCAGACTATACAACTCGCGTGTTGATCCGTGCTTCGACCTGACCCAATCGCACGTTTTTTTTTTCTATTTTTTTATTTTTATTTTATTTTATTTTTAACCCATTTTGTTATTTTTTGGTTTTTTTTTAAAGCAAAAAAAAAAATTTCTGCCACTAGTATTCTTAAAAAAAAATAAAAAAATAAATCTTTTTTTTTCAAAAAAAAACCCTTTGTAAATTATGTTGTCAAAATAATAAAAAAATATATATATAAAAGATTTTGAGGTTTTACTGTTTTTTTTATGTAGTAAAATTAATAATTCAATGTTAAATTATTTGATAAACTATAAAAATGATCAAGGCTTGGATAATTTGAAATCAAATTGGTACCATCCTTTGGATGGGTGTTGTAGGGGTACTACAACCTTTCTCATGTGCAATCGACTTTCAAACCTAACATATGTTTTGTAGATAAGATTCAATCAGGTGGTCAATCACCTAACCAAAAAAGATTGGTGGCGACTCTTTTCATCCAAGTCTAGTGGTAGGTCTACGGATCTATACGTTATGACAGTTTGGTGACTCTGTTGGGGACAAATTAGAGAGTCAAGCCAGTAAAAGATTTCTTATTATCCAAGCCTTGTTTAACAAATTTTAAATTATCCCTTTTCATTGCTTACATTTACTTTATTATTTATTGCATAATTGTTTATTTGTTTGCCCTATTATTCATTACTTATATTTTAAATATTTACTTATTATGTCTGTCATTCATTTGCATGTGAATAACATAAGCCTTCCACCTAGGCTCTACCTTTGGGAGGGAGTGAAGTACGTATGCCTTCGTGAGATTTCATGTCTCCGTATAGGCCTGCAAAACACTCCTACTCAGATTGAACCCTTTTCACTTGAAGCCTATGATGGGTGAGGATTATGGTGCCTTACTAGTCTGTAAGGGACCATGATATAAGGAATAATTTGGGAACCTTTTAAAAATAGCCCAAACCATATATGGTTAACTTTAGAGGCCCAACCATAGATAGAGCCTTATTTTCCCACCCTTTGTAAATAATCCAAAATTCTAGGTCATGTTGTTATCTTAACTATTATGTGATGTTTTCCCTATGTTTCATTGAAGTGACTAGCTGATTTTTTTTTGTTTTCTTTTATTTTTTTTTTGTACACATTCACGAACATGTTTACAGATTGCATAGTATTTTTTGTCTCGAAGCTATTTCAACAAAAACCCTTATGGATTCCATAAAACGTTAGGTTTGTGCCTCATCTATGTTGTTGAAATGTGACTCCCCTATAGAGGTGAAGATAGAATCAGAAAAGAAGTAATGGAAAGAAGGAGATTGCTTATCATAGGGTTATGTCTCTACACTACCAAGAGAAGTCCACCTACTCATCAAACATAATGATTTGAAAGGTCTATCAGACATATGGAATGGCATGACCCCCCAAGGTATGAGGCTTTTTGTGAGAAGTTTGGACATGTTGCATATCTCTTGTTAGTGAAGGTTGACTACTCACTTATTAAGGTAATGGTATAGTTTTGGGATCCTTCCTATTGATGTTTCATCTTTAATGAGGTTGATCTAGTACTAACAATAGAAGAGTACTTAACTCTAGTGGGCTTGCATCTATTATATCCAAATAGAATATACATGAAGAAATACAAATCAGAAAGTCATGGGCAGCTAAGTCAGATGCTAGGAGTAGGAAAGGAGGTAATAGACTCATACATGTGAGAGAAAAGAGATCATAAGGGTATTCCATGAGAGGTGCTCTGAGATTTTATTGTCAACATCCAGATGATGATTAGGGAATGAATGTATTTACTTTTGCCATATATGGGTTGGTCATCTTCCCTAAATTTTTAGGCCACATTGAGGTAGAAGTAGTGGATTTATTTGAGCAGATTGAAAGGGGGTGTAATCTTTCACCAGTTATTTTAACAGAAACCATCAGATCTTTAAATTTTTATAGGTAAAATGACAAAACACGTTTCATAGGCTACATACCCTTATTATATATATGGATGAAAAGCCACTTTGAGTGCAAGAAAAATGCTTTTACCAAACTTTATTTCCATACTCGAAATCCAATTAGGGAGTTCTGTCAAAGTATTTGGCTAGAAGCAAAGACTTAGAAAAAGTGGAAGTGTCTACTGCAAGGGCTCACAGTTGGTCAGGTAAAATGGTTAGCTATATGGATAGACAGGGAACCTATGCTGTATCAATGTGGATAAGAGATAGGGGTTCCACTTTTAGGTCTATAGGGGTCAATAAGTTATGCATTATTGATGGTAAGGAGGCAGTATAGAGCTTAACAGTTTACTCCTATAACCTCCAAGCTTAACCAGTTTAACTGTTCATATAGGGATCCCGAAACTTTTCAAAAAATTGATAGCATGATTAAGGCTTGGAAAGAGCCCAAGAGAATAACCTCGAGGCCATTCATTAATAGAGTCACTTAGGGATATCTAATCTGGAGAAATAAGAGAGGTCGAGAGATTACATTCATGCCTCAAGATCATCACTTGCTAGTGGGCCAAGAGTCAAACAATAAGCTTTTTGAGTTAGAGCATGAAATAGAGAAAGAGAAATTAAAGCAAAAAATTCTGAAGCTACAGGAAGAAAAGGACCAGTGGTAAAATAAAGTTAAAAAATTAGAAATCTAAGTCCATAGGGTTTTCAAGGAATATAGCAAGGCCCCAAAAGTTGTTAGGGAACGGGATAAAGCCCTTAAAAAGCTGAAGGAGCTGCGATGAAAACATAAGAGGTTGCGTATATAGGTGCAAGCCAAAGAAATGAACAAGATTGATCTGGTTTATGAAAATGAAGAGTTGAAAGAATAGTGGGCCCAAATGGAAAATGCTTTCATAGAGGTTGAGTAGGAGAATCAATGGCTTTTAGACCATATTATGACTTTGACGTTGCAGTTGAATGAGCAAAAAAATCATGTTAGAATCCTCACAGAAAGGCAAGGGTTAAGAAGACAAAGATACATAGAGCACCTCACAAGTCAAATAGACAATACCGTGATCAAAGCAGGTGAGATGGTAGAAAAGGCTGAGGCAAGTTTCGATTAGACCAGTAGAGGAGCATGGACAGAAACTATTAAATTTCATTAAGGAGGCTAAAGACTAGTATGAGCAAGTTAGGTGTTTCTATAGAGGAATAATATTAGATTTGATGTAAAACAAACTCTTGTGGAATAAATGAAAAATTTTTTTTGTTGAATTTTTTTAAGAGGCAAATATTTATTCTCTTTTCTTTTCATTTCCATGCATTTGCATCATATTCACTCATTCATTCATTATCATAACATTATCATTGAATCCTTAATTATGGTACTAAGGTGCAAGAATAGCTACAAATTGATACAATACCTGGGCTCGAGCTAGAAGGATGGAACAAGACAATACAAGCTACCTTGAGAGGATAAAAAAGGCTCAAGAAGCACTAGAGGGAAAGTTGAGCAGGATTTTGGAAGCCCTAGAAAAAGCAAATAAAGAAAAATTGGTGGAAAAAGATACTTCATAAAAAGCCATTGAATCAATATATCTTCCAGGCTTCGATCCATAACAAACTCAAACTACCCCCAATAATCTGACCTCAACAAGCAGCTTTTCTAAAATACAATTACCTGGGAATGACTTATGCACTTGATCATGAGAACATCCAAAGTTATGACAATCTTATTTATGCGAAAAAGATAGCTGAACCCATTCAACTCCCTACTATAGATGAAACAAAAGAGAAAGAAAAGCTACAAACAACTATGCCCTTAGAGAGTTATAAAATTGATCAAGCAATGAATAGGCTTGAAGAAAGACTAAGGGTTGTAGAAGGCATTGATTTTTATGAATCCATGGATGTAGTGGGACTTTACCTAGTACCAAACGTGGTGATGCCACTAAAGTTTAAAGTACCAAAATTCAAGAAGTATGACGGTACTAAGTGTCTTATCACACATATCATCATGTACTATCACAAAATGGTAGTATATGCTAGTAATGAGAAACTGCTTATACATGTGTTTTGAGATAGTTTGACTGGATCTACAGTAAGATGATACGTTTAATTAGATGAAACTCACATCAAAACATGGAAAGATTTGACCAGATCTTTTATTAATCAGCATCGTCACATTATTGACATGGCTACTATCATCTTTCCTTACAAGCAATGGAAAAGAAAGCGTTTGAGTCCTTTAAGCAATATGCCCAAAGGTGGTGGGATATGGCTGCCTAAGTACAACCCCTCTTAACAGAGAAAAAAACTACTGTGTTATTTGTGAGCATTCTAAAGTCACCTTATTATAAAAGGCATGATTAGAAGATAATGATAAGAAGTTTTACTGATATAAGTAATTTCGGAGGATCATCGGAAAATACCATCAAGAATGGTAAGCTTAAAGAAGGTTAAGTCTTCCAAAGAGCATCTTAAAAGAAGAAAAGTGAGAGTCAAGCTGTGAGTCTTGAAAGACAACAATTCAGAAGTTACACTCAGCTACCTACCCTACATACATCATACAATAAATCATATTTTTGCATCTCTTACCAATCAACTACTTCAACCATCTTATCCATTTTCCCTAAGATCCCTTGCTCACCCAGTTAGCACCACAAGTAACACCAGAGAACCATGAACCAGAGAAAGACCAACCTTTAACCCTATACCCATAAGCTACACAGAGCTATATCAAAAGCTTTACAAAAACCATTTAATAACCCTTGTTCCTGTAAAATAGCTTGAACCTCTTTACCCTAAATGATATGATTCCAATGCCCATTGCCACTACCATTTTAGAGTGGTAGGACATTCTATTGAAAACTGTATTCCCTTCAAATATAGAGTACAAAGTTTGATTAAAAAAAGGCTAATAAGCTTCGATACCAGTGGAAGTTTAACACCTAATGTCAATGGGAATCCCTTGCCCAGTCATATAGTCAATGCATTGGACACAAGTGAAAAATATGTGAAAAAGAGAATAAAAGAGCTTAAAATGCCATTTGACCATCTATATGAAGCCTTATGTAAAGCTGTGATGATACAACCAGGGGTCCATGCACTCATGTACGAAAACGTATCCTAAATCAAAGATGTAAATATCATGACGGGGCACCAGGTCATTCAATTGATGTCTGTAAACAATTTTATGATGAAGTTCAAAAGCTGATGGACTCTTACCAAATAGAGCTATATGAAGTATCGAGAGCCTTGGAGGACATCGAAGTGGTTATTCAGATAAGTGGGTGCCAAAACCTATCACTATACATTGTAAAAAAAAGCCACAATCAATTGGGAATAAGTTTGTTCCCAAACTAGTAGCCCTTAAAGTTTCACGCCCATTTCCTTATAAAGATAAAAAAGCAATGCCCTAAAATTATGAATGTGGGTGACAACATAAAGACAGTAAAAAGATATGCTAAAAGCTGGAACTGCCTATATAACAGGAGTAGAGGGCATAACTAGAAGTGGGAGATGTTATGCTCTGGAGACTTTAGATATAACAAAAAAAAAGAAGGAAAAGCAAACTGAACTAGAGATCCCAAAGAAGGATACACCACAATTTGTGCCTAAAAAAGAGGTCTGTGAGTTTTTGAAGCTAGTCAAGCACAATGAGTACTCTATGGTGGAACAATTGAATAAGATGTCAACCTGAATTTATCTATTATCATTTCTCTTGAACTTTGAACCACATCGTAATGCCTTGTTAAAGGTATTGAATCAGGCTTATATGACCCATAATGTTTTCGTCGAGTATGTGAATCATCTAGTAGGCAATCTAGTGATGCCACACCATATCTCTTTCAGTAATGATACGATTTTACCAGATGGTAGAAAAAGCACCAAGGCATTACATATCACTGTTAAATATAAATGCCATATAGTAGCCAAGGTCCTTGCTGATAATGGGTCAACCATTAACGTTATGCCTGTGTCTACTTTGGCTAAGTTACCCTTTAATATGTCTCATATCCAAGACAGTCAAATGGTAGTCCAAGCATTTGATGGGACTAGACGAGAAGTATTGAAAGATGTTGAGTTACCCATACAGATTGGTCAATGTGTTTTCAATATAAAATTTTAAGTAATGGATATTTCTCTATTATACAACTGGTTATTGAGAAGACCATGGATCCACAAGGCAGGCACTGTTCCTTTTTCATTACATCAAAAGATCAAATTCAATGTAGAAGGACAATTGGTGATTATGGTTGGAGAAAAAGATTTATTGGTGACCTAAACCATAAATGCCCCATATGTGGAAACGGTAAAAGAATCATTAGAGTGCTTCTACCGATCTTTTAAACCTATTAATGCAGTAGGTGAAAAACTTAAGTTTAGTCGAGTTATGATCAATCAGATGGTTAATAAAGGTTAGAGTATCAAATTCAACTTAGGCAAAAGCCTTCAAGGGATAAGGGAAATTCCTAAGATTAAAGATTACAGTTGCAGATTTGGATTAGGTTATAAGATTAAAAAATGGTAGAACAATAACAGAAGGGCAAAGAAAGAATTAATGATGTTTCCTTATTTGAATGAAACTTTCATTCCTAGAGGATACACGCACTAGGGAGCTAAAGAGGTCACAAAAGAAGAACCAAAATGGGATGAAGCTTTTGTCAAGCTATCTATTCACATGGTGGATGATAGAAGCCAAAATGAAAAAGCCTTAGTTTACCCATACCTACCAATATATGAATTACAAAATTGGAGGGTCATCTCAATGCCTATGGTTTCTAATTTTTCTTTAATGTAACCACATCTCTTAATTGCTTATGCCCAAAAGCATTGGGATGAACTTTTATATTTGGGCCTTTTATTTTTCATTGTTTCAATAAAAGTCGAAGCATGCATTTTGTTCATTTCTTCCATTCCATTCATTCCACTATCAAAATTTCTTGCCAATATTTCCTATTCTATTAACTTTTAGATCCCCAAATGAATACGAAGGTAATCATGACAATGATCTTAGGTTTAATTTTGAAAATTTAATTAATACCGATGAACTCGATACTAAAGAAAATTATGAGGAATATATTTTATCTTCGAATTTAATGAGGTAATTGAATAGAAAAATAAATCCATTGAGCCTCATCAAGAAGTGGTTGAATTGATCAATTTGGATGATTACAAAAATAAAAAAGAAGTCAAGATTGGTACTTCACTTTTAGTTATTTATCGACAATAGTTAGAAGATTTGCTCCAAAAATTTATGAATGTATTTGCTTGGTTCTACCAAGATATGCCTGGACTCAGTATCAAAATAGTGAAGCATAAGTTACCATTGAAGCTAGAATGCAAATCGGTGCAGCAAAAGCTAAGAAGAATGAAACCACAGATGCTGTTGAAAATCAAAGAGAAAGTTAAGAAGTAATTTGATGTAGGCTTCTTGCAAGTGACCAAATATCTTGAATGGGTGGCTAATATAGTACTTATCCCCAAAAAGGATAAAAAGGTACAGATGTGTGTAGACTATAAAGATTTGAACAGAGCTAGCCCTAAGGATAATTTTTCTCAGCCTTACATTGATACTTTGGTGGATAATATAGCCTGACATTCAATATTCTCTTTCATGGATGGATTCCCTGGCTAGAATTAGATAAAAATGGCCTCAAATGACATGGAAAAGACCACTTTTATCACCATATGGGGGAATCTTTTACTCCAAAGCTATGCCCTTTGGATTAAAGAATGCTGGGGTAATTTATCAAAGGGTTATGGTAACACTCTTCCTTGATATGATGCAAAAGGATAGTGGAGTGTATGTGGATGACATGATTATCAAGTCTCGAAAAAGAGAGGATCATGTAGTCAACCTCAAAAAATTATTCGAAAGGTTGAGAAAGTTTCAACTTAAATTGAATCTGGCTAAATGTACATTCGGAGCTAGGTCAGAGAAGTTGTTAGGATTTATAGTCAACGAAAAAGGGATAGAAGTGGATCCGATAAAATCTAGGCTATCCATAATTTATCTCTGCCAAGCACACAAAATAAGGTTCATGGTTTCTTGGGTAGATTGAATTATATTTCTTGGTTTATTTCTCAACTCACTCTCAAATGTGACCCCATTTTTAAACTCTTTCGAAAGAATAATCTCGGGGAATGGAATGATCAATGCCAAGAAGCCTTCAATAAAATTAAGCAATACTTATCAAACCCTCCAATGTTAGCACCCTCTGTCCCCGAAAAACCATTGATTCTATACTTAGTGGTACATAAAGGGTCAATGGGATGTGTGCTGGGCCAACAAGATGAATCTAGCAAGAAAGAGAACGTTATTTATTACTTGAGCAAAAAATTCACAGAGTATGAGTCCAAGTATTCATCACTAGAGAAAATGTGTTGTGCTTTGGCTTGGATAGCTAAAAGATTCAGGCAATACATGCTCTACCATACAACTTAGCTCATGGATAAACTGGATCCCATCAAATATATCTTCGAAAAGCCTTTACTATCAAGAATAATTGTAAAATGGCAAGTGATGCTTTTGGAATATGACATAGTATAGTGAGCTAAAAAGTGATCAAAGAAAGTGTCATTATTGAATTTTTGGCAAATAGGGTTGTTGATGATTATGAACCCATGAAGCTTGATTTCTTAGACGAGAAACTAATAACCATCTCAGAATTAGAAAAAGAAGATGATAAAGAAATATGGAAAATGTATTTTGATGGGGCTACCAATGCCATATGACATAGGATTGGAGCAGTGTTAATATCTCCAATAGAGCATTACTATCCTATTATAGTAAGATTGAACTTCAACTACACCAATAATATAGCTGAATTTGAGGCTTGTGTTATAAGACTACGTGCAGATTTGGATAGAAAAATTAAAGTATTAAAGGTGTTTGAGGATTCAGTTTTAGTCATTTATCAACTCAAAGGTGAATGGGAAATAAGGGATTCAAAACTCATCGTTTATCATAGGTACATTTTAGAGCTGTGCAAGTAATTCAAGACAATTCAATTTGACCACTTATCTTGGGAGGAAAGTCAGATTGCAGATGCCTTGGCTACCCTGGCTGCAATGGTACAGATCGATGATATTGCCAAAATTTAGCTTATCAAATTAGATATCAAGGACATGCTAGTGCACTGTGCCAACTTGGATGAAAAAAAAGATGGCCACCCCCGGTATCATAATATTATGCAATATCTAACGAACCAACAGTACCCAAATCTAGCCACAAAAAATGATAAATGAATCTAGAGAAGATTGGCTATGAGATTCTTTTTAGATGGAAAAATTCTATACAAATAAGGTAAGGACTAGATGTTATTACGATGTGTAGGTGCCTTTGAGGCTAAAAAGATTATTAAGGAAATCCCTGATTACGTATGTAAAGCATATGCAAATGGGCAAATAATGGCAAGATAGGTCATGCAAGCTAGATATTACTGGTTGACAATAGAAAAAGACTGCATAGATTATGCTAAAAAATGTCACAAATGCTAGATTTATGCTAATAAGATCCATACTCCACCCAATGCTTTACATGTTATAGCTCTACCTTGGCCATTTTCTATGTGGGGAATAGATGTTATTGGCCCCATCACACTAAAGGCTTCAAATGAAAATAGATTCATTTTTTTGATGATTGACTACTTCATCAAATGGATCGAGGCTGCCTCTTTCATAGTAATGACTAGATCAGTGGTCGTAAATTCATTAAAAAAAATAATTTATAGATATGAGCTTCTAGAAAGAATCATATCTGACAATGCAAAGAATTTGAATAGTAAGATAATGTAAAAAGTATGTGTTCAGTTCAAGATCAAGCACCATAATTCAACTCCATATCACCCAAAAATGAATGGGGCAGGGAAAACTGCAAATAAAAACATTAAAAGAATTCTAGAGAAGATGACTAAAACGTATAAAAATTGGCACGAGAAATTACCTTTTGCTTTACATGTGTATCAAACTTTCGTACGTACCTCTACTAGGGCAAATCTTTTTTTCTTGGTTTATGGAATGAAAGCTATACTTTCAGTAGAAGCAAAAATCTCATCTTTAAGAGTTTTAAGAGAAGTGGGATTAGAAGAAGCTGAATGGATCCAATAGCATTATGAGTAATTGAACTTTATTGATGAAAAGAGATTAACGTCACTTTGCCATGGCCAATTATACTAAAAGAGAATGATGAAAGCTCATAACAAAAAGGTCAAACCCCGTTAATTTTGAAAAGAAAAGTTGGTATTAAAAAGAATTCTTCCAAGTCAGCATGATGATAGAAAGAAATGACCCCAGATTGGGAGAAACCATATGTTATGAAAAGAGCCTTTTTGAGGGGAACCTTAATTTTATTAGAAATAGATGGAGATGAACTTTCTAGTCTTATTAATTTTGATGTAGTAAAGAAGTACTTTGCTTGATTCAAAAAGAGTTCAAGTTAAAAACCCAAAAGGACAACTTGAACTATAAAAAAAAGGAAGAGTTCATGTTGAAAACCAAAAATGATGGTTTGAATCTAAATGGAAAAGGTTCGAGTTGAAAACCTTGAAAGGTAGCATGAATGAAATACGGCATCACTTGAAAGGCATACCAGGGATAGTGAATTTCAAAAAGCTTTAAGGTGCCAGGGCATCATATTTTGATTGAGTCTTTGAAGGAGATCTAAGATTTGTTGTCAAGATTATCTTGTCATTTATCTTAGGGCATGACTACCTTAAATAGCCACCTTTGTACACTTTTTTTTCATATTTATACCATCATTTGTAAATTTTTGCTTATCCCAATAAATGAAAGCCATATTATCGATTTCTTTTAGTTTTATACATTGCCAATATATTTGACCTTTCTCTTTATACCTTACCATGAATGGAAAAAATGCATGATTTGCATCCTACACTTTGAAATTGGGATAATGATTAATAATTGAACAAAGTCATACGAAGTTGTGTGTTGCCTTGAAGAATTAAAAGAGATAAGAACAAAAGATGAATGCCTCTAAAAAAAAGAGGGGAATTGATTTTTATGGCCTTCCTTGGGGTAAAGATAAATAGTCAAATTGATTTCTATGCCAAAGATATGCACTCAGATGATTTCTTCATTGAAGATGTGCATTCAGGTTAATGATGGTTCTTCGTTAAAATGTGTAGTGAAGATAAGTATTCAAACTAACAGAAGAAAGTTTATTTGCCAAAAAGTGTACCAAAATAAAAGGTAGAAGCCTTAGTACGATAATTAGTGATTCATTTGTATCATAGGTAAGGCATGCATTTACATTATTCACTCACGTGATCTTGGCTCAGTCTAGATCATTTCTTATGATTTATGGTTTCGTCTCGATCATTTATTCTTGACCTTGACTCGATTTTGATCGTTTTATTTTGACTCGTGGTTTCATCCTGGTCACTTAGTCTTAACTCAGTCCAGATCATTTCTGATGATTTGTGGTTTCATCCCAGTCATTTATTTTTAACCTCAACTTAGTCCTAGTCATTTTATTTTGACTAGTGATTTCATCCCGATCACTTAATCTTGGCTTAGTCCAGATCATTTATTATAATTCATGGTTTCGTCCTGATCATTTATTCTTGATCTTGACTTGATCTTGGTCATTTCATTTTGACTTATGGTTTTGTCCTGATCACTTAGTCTTGGCTCAGTCTAGATCATTTCTGATGATTCATGGTGTTATCTCGGTCATCTATTTTTTACCTCAACTCGATCCTAGTCGGTTTTGTTTTGACTAGTGATTTTATCCCAATCATTTGATCTTGGCTCAATCCAAATCATTTCTGATGATTCGTGGTTTCATCCTAGTCATCTATTTTTTACCTTGACTCGGTCCTTGTCACTTTATTTTGACTGGTGGTTTTATTTTGGTCACTTGATCTTGGCTCAGTCTAGATCATTTCTTATGATTCATGGTTTCGTCTTAATCATCTATTTTTGACCTCGACTCGATCCTGGTCACTTTATTTTGACTTGTGATTTTAGCCTGATCATTTGATCTTGGCTTAGTCTAAATTATTTTCATGATTCATGATTGTATCTTGGTCATTTTTTACCTCGACTCGGTTACCTTTCATCTTAATCATTTTTTATGATTTGTGATTTCGTCTTGATCATCTATTTTTGACCTCGACTTGGTCCTGGTCATTATATTTTGACTCGTGATTTTAGCCCGATCACTTGATCTTGGCTCAATCTAAATTATTTTTATGATTCATGATTGTATCTTGGTCATTTTCGACCTCGACTTGCCTTTCATCTTGACCTGTGGGTTCATCCCAGTCGTTGGATCTTGGCTTAGTCCAAATCATTTTTTAGATTCATGAATCATTTTTGATTTGATTTGAATGAAATAGGTGTCTAGGTCTTTACAACATCCTTGTCTGGCAAAGATGTGCAAAGAGGGCAGCTATAAACACCCATTTGTGTTCGGGCTCGTTCGGGAACTTTGTGTCTGGGCCCGTTCGAGCCCATTTATGTTTGGGCCTATTTGGGCCCATATGTCTGAACCCATTCAGGCCCATATGTGTTTGGGCCCATTTAGGGTTGGATCGAATTACATTTGAAGTACGAGCTTGATTAGGCCCGTTTGTGTTCGGGTTTGATTGAGCCAATTTTTTTTACATTTTTTATTTATATTTTACTTTCTTTTTCTTTTTTGTATATATTATAGTATAGTATTAGTATCATTATTATTACTATTTTTTATTATATTATTATTTTTATAATATTTTTTGTTTTTATTTTATTTTCTTTATTTTCTTCTTTCTTTCCTTCTTTCCTTTTTTCCTTTTCTATTCTAATTCACACGTGAGCAAAAATAAAATCAAAATCAAAATCCTGCTAGGTCAAACCTTCAATGCCAAATCGTATCAGTTTGGAGATTGCTGAAATTTTGAACTAGAAATCATGTTGGACAGAATGCAATCCCAGGATTCAAGCCTAGGATTAATTCTATTTGGTTTTTAAATTACTCCTAAAAGCTGCCTATAAATTGGATTGATTCTAACAAATAAGGACAAAAAAACAGAGAGAAAATTATTGAAAGAAGGTCTAGGAAATTTTAGGAAAAAAGGATTTTAGAATTTAATCTTGGGATTTTAGGGTTTAATTTGTGGTTTTGGGTGTAATTATGGGTTTTTAAAGGTGAATTTGAGGTTGTAGAAAGTCCAGGGAGGATTTAGAACTGGCTTGGAGGTTTTTTGGATTTTTTTAGATTTTTTTAATTTTTTTTGGGTTTAGTTGAACTTTTCAATGAAATATGAATTTTTGATGAAGTTTTCGATGACCGGTTGAATTTTTTTATTACATTTCGATCAACTTCCCAAAAACCGATGGCGTTCCAATTTTCAATTGAATTTTTTGATAACTTTTCCAGAAATCGATGGATTTTTTAATCCCGATTAAAGTTTCAATGGAACTTTCAGAGAGAAGACAAAGGTTTTTGGCTAGAGAGAGAAATGCTCTAGGATTTTTGAGGAAAAACGTGAAAGGGTGCCTTTTATACTACTTCGGAACGATATCGTTTTGGGTAAGCTAGGATCCGCATGTAAATCTGGTGACCCACGTGTTGACTCGTGCTTCGACCCAACTCGATTTCAAGTTTTCCCTTTTTCATTTTATTTTTATTTTTATTTTTTGATTTTATTTTATTTTTAACCTATTTTTGTTATTTTTTGGTTTTTTTTAAAGCAAAAAAAATATTTTTGCCACTGGTATTCCTAAAAGAAATAAAAAATAAATATTTTTTTCAAAAAAAATAAAAAAACCTTTGTAAATAATGTTGTCAAAATAATAAAAAATATAAAAAAAAGATTTTGAGGTTTTACTATTTTTTTATTTAATAGAATTAATAATTCAATATTAAATTATTTGATAAACTATAAAAATGATCAAGGCTTGGATAATTCAAAATCAAACTGGTACCATCATTTGGATGGGCATTATGAGGGTGCTATAACTTTTTCCATGTGCAACCAACTTTCGAATCTAACCTTTGTTTTGTAAATCAGCTTCAA
Source organism: Durio zibethinus (assembly GCF_002303985.1). The sequence continues at coordinate 19,468,341 of NW_019167949.1, read as the reverse complement.
TCAGGTGGCAAATCACACCTAACCAAAAAAAGATTTGTGGCAACTTCTTTCATCTAAGTTTAGCAATAGGTCCATGGATCTATACATTATGATAATTAAAAAAGTTAAATTTTTGAAAAAAATAAAAAATTAATTAATAAATTTTAAAAAAATGTTAAAACATCGAAATTTTCTAGATTTTTTTCCAAATTATTTTCTTTTTTACAATCTTTTAAATTTTCATTTTTTTTCTTTTTCAAATTATTTTTTGATTTTTTTAATATGTTTCATTTTTTTATTTTTTAGTAATTTTTATTTTCTCATATTTTTTAATTTTGAGGATTTTAAAACAAATTTTCATGTTCTTTGAATTTTTAAATTTTTTAAATTTTTAAGAATTTTTTAGTTTTTTTTTTTGTATTTTTAAAATTTTCATATTTCATTAATTTTTAAAATTTTTAATTTTTTAAGATTGTTTTGGATTTTGCTTATTTTTCAAAATTTTCAAATTTCATTATATTTTTTTAATTATTTCATTTTTTATTTTTCAAAGATTTTTTTAATTTTCATATTTTGAATTTTCAAATATTTTTTAATTTATTTCAAAATTTTAAAATTTTTTTTATGTTTTGCGAATTTTTTAAAAATTTTTTGAAATTTTCAAAATTTTGAAAATTTTTGTGATATTTTATTATTTACATGAAAATAGAAATATTTGAAAAGTGTCAAGATTTTTTTTTATGTTCGTGTCATTGTTTGTGTAATTCCTAGACTTGGGAATGGACTTGTCCGCTGTCCAAGATCAGCCTAACACTTGGATCAATGCTCGGGCACTCAATACTCCAAGGCTAGCCACCCAAGCTGTTACTAAACAAGGCTACAGGTAAAGTGTTTGAAGAAAGGCTAAAGAGAAACAAGAGAGATAAAGCAAAGAGTAAACTTGTATTACTCAAGTTGTGATGTATATCATGAAGGTGGGAGAACCTTCTATTTATAGTTGAGGCCCTCTTACATCAATGGCTATGATTAATCCTATCCTATGGCTCATAAAGAGTCCAAAGATTATAAGAGATTACAATAGAGAGTTCAAAATTTAAAGGACTTTATCAAAAAAGAGTTTGAACAAAGTGAGACTTTTCCCTTAGTAGTGCCCACGCCTAGGCTTGTACATGGATTTGTTTTGCCTACATTTGGGCTCGCACTTATGCTTGTGCCTGGGTCTATCCAAGAGCTACTTAATGGATCCTTTGGCCTAGGCTCCTAAAGCCCATTTCAGCTTTCGCACACCTATTCTGGGTCATGGTCCTGCTTTTAAAACCTCCGTTGCATCTCTAGGCTTGACTTTCTTAATTATCTGACTTAGTCTTGCTTGACTTAGAATAGCTTCTTGTTTCAGAGAGAATCCCTGGGCCTAGTCCTTTTTACGGACTACGACAATCTCTTTCGCTCATTCTAGCAATGCCTTTATTGCTAAGGGGATGTTGTGCTGGGACTGTACACTCTTATGTAGTTGACTTAATCTCTTGCTTAGCAAACTAGTGTTCTCTTGTATTGGTCCCATACCTAAAGAAGGACTTTACTAGTATTCTTTATTCTTGATCCGAATATTATTAGCACTATGTTGTACTAATCCTTTATGCTTGCACTATCGATGCTTCCTCTGCTTCTTTTAAGTTACTTACTGCACATTCTTTTTAAAGGGATTTGGCTGCACCTTGGGAGTTATGTTGTGGCACTCCGCTACCATTATCCTCTTAACTCCTAGAGAGCTCCCAACTTTTTGATAATATCGAATAGCACCAAGCCACATCATCTTGGCTTTTTCTAGTGTTGTTCATCACCATTACTACTTTTGCCTTCGAATAGCCTTTTTACCTTATTGATGGTTGAAAGCTTTGCACACTTTAAGCATTTGCTAGCCTTGTATGGATCGATACATAAAAAGCAACTTAAGGGCTTCCAGTCCTTACCCCTGTTCATGACGACTATATCGATTTTGGCCCTTCGAAATCCGGGCTTCCCTACAGGCCCCTTCTCAAATAAAGGACTGCTACCTATGTCTCATCTACTATTTCATTTAGCATTAGACTTTGGAAACCTAGTGCACTCGAACTCGATCAATGATTTTGTAGCAATAATGGCCCTACTTAACTCTTGTACACTTTTTCATTGTAGCTCAATCTTTACCCATGGCTTTAGACCATCTATGAAATAACACAGAAGCTCCTCCTAGCTTATATTCTAGACCATCAACAATAGCTCTGAAAACTCATTATAGTTGTCTTGAACTCTTCCTTTTTGAATAAGCCTACAGAGTTCACCTTAAGCCTTATCTTTTGCATACTTTGGCTTGAACTACTATCTAAGTTCCTTTACGAGCTGGTCCCATGTGGTGATTGCCCGTTCACTATGCTTGACATCATCGTCCTTATGACATCGCCACAAAAGAGTATCATCGCTAAAGACATAGCTGCTGAGCTTACTTTAGCATCATTTGTTGTCCTTGCCACTCGAAAGTACTATTTCATGCCCTACACAAAGTTGTCTACACTTTGGCTAAGTGACTCTCCCTAAATGGCTTCAACTAAAGCATCTCCACTTTGGGTCATAAACTCACACCAGCAACCATGGTAGCTCGTAACATAGTATAATCAACCTTGAACCATTATAGCTCTTCCAGTAAAGTTGTCACCATGGCCTTCAATGCTTCATTTCGCTATATGAGCACCTACATTGCCTCATTCATAATACATTGCATCCCTTATTTGAACTCTTCCCTCATTGAGTCTAGCTCGATGATTCAACCATCAATATCTTTGAACCTATCTCTCATGTTAGCAATGACCAAAATATAAACTGTCAGTCATGAATGCACAAACCAAAGGATTACCTCAACCTTTTGCAGCACTCTGGTGACCCGATCTTAGTCCTAACAAGACAACACACCAATCTATCAGCACATCACACACTTTCAGGCACTAGTTTATTTGGACACTAGCTTAACACACCTAATACTTTCGATTAGGTATCAGTCTATACACTTGTACAACACGCTTAGCATACCTCAACACCACAGTAACAATCTATCGAGCACTTATTTTACACTTTAGCATGCGCACACTTAGCATCCTAGGGGATATTTCACTAGTACATGAGTATGAAAACAATCTAGGATGCCTGTACCACATAGTATAATGCCTATACCAACACATCCAAACCTCTTTCGAGGCTAACTCAAGTTCTAATAGCTCCATGCACTGATCACCTCCTTTGGACCAACTTCTACTGTCAATTTTAAACCAAGCTTTGGTCACCAATTACGGTCTAAACTAAGCTTTGAACTAATTGTCATGGGCGGAGACTTTAGCTCTAGGTTTGCGTAGCTCCTAGGCTCAAGAATGGACTCATCTAGCACCCAAGATCAACCTAACATTTGAGTCGATGCTCGGGCACTCAATATTCCAAGGCTAGTCCCTAAGCTATTACTAAATAAGGCTACACATAAAGTGTTTTAGAAAGGCTAAAAAGAAATAAGAAAGATAAGGCAAAAGTAAACTTGCATTACTTAAGTTGTGGTGTATATCATGAGGGTAGAGAAACTCTCTTTTTATAGTTGAAACCCATTTACATCAATGGCTATGATTAATCCTATCTTATGGCTCATAAAGAGTCTAAAGATTACAAGAGATTATAGTGGAGGGTTCAAAATTTAAAAGATTTTATTAGAAAAGAGTTTGAACTAGGTGGGATTCTTCCTTCAACAGTGCCCATGCCTAGGCCCCTTCCTGGGCCCATGTTTGGATCTATTCTACTCCTGCCTAGGCTTGCACTTGTGCTCATGCCTTAAGCCTGGGTCTATTTGAAAGCTGCCAAATTGGATCCCTTGGCCTAGGCTTCTATAGCCCATTTTAGCTACCGTACACCTATTCTAGGTCATGGTTCTGGCTTCATGACCTTCGTTGCACTTTTGGGCTTGACTTTTTTTACTTTCTAACTTTATTTTGCTTGACTTAGAACTACCTTCTGTCTAAAAAAAACCCTAGGCTTGATCCTTTTCACAGTTTGTGACATTCGTACTATCTACGTAACTTAACTAATAGTACCAAAAACTAAATTGCTCAAAGAAATGAAATTCTAGTTTTTATTTGCAAATTTTTTATTTTTTTTAGATACTAAACCATAAAAACACATAACCAAATGATTATTTAACCTTTTTTTTTTCATTACCTTAAGATTCATTGTCATTCCCCTCATAAGCAAACCCAAAGTAGAAGACGATCCCAATGTAAAAGCTGTAACCACTAGTGGTGAGAGAAAAGCCTAAACCCTAGGAACATATACAATGTGGAATAGAGGGAGAAAGATGAATAGCAATGGCTAAAGGTAAAGAAGAAAAGTGGAGAATGGGGATCGAGGTTTGATTTGGAAACTTTTGCACCTCAAACTCAAGGACGTGGGTAATGTTAGTGTTTAATCTTTATCCTTTTACACAAATAAATATTATGAATATAAAAAGGTATCTCTCAATTTAAATCTTCAATTAGAATGTATACCTTAGAATTCTAATAAAGTTGATAGTGTCTATACATTAAACCTCAACTCCTAATGTTAGAATTGAACATATAATACACATAATACTTAATTATTTTTTTATCAGAGGTTTATAACTGCTTTAGTACTATCATGGTCATGTGCTTATCCTATTTATAAACATTTACAAGAGAGACCCCAATTTTTTTGTTGAAGCAACACCACTTCTATGTTTATATAGGTAGAGTTTTCATTATGTCTTCATTACTTTAGACATTTAAATAATAAACTCTATTAAGAGTATAAAAACTCACTCTCCCCACGCAATAAATCACACTAGTTTCTAAAATTTGAATGAATTTTACTAGTGCTTAACAGACATAAAATAATAACTTGTTATTACCTATTATACTTTGTTATTAGAGGTTACTAATTCAAAGTAGGGTTTTCATTATTGGTGTCTAATAATAAGGATTTAAATCAATTCTACTTGTAGTACTACTAACTAAATATCTTGGAATTCAATTTTTTTTATGGTAATTACCTCCACTTAAGATTGAATCTCTAATATAATCACTTCAAGCTAATATGGCCAAATTTTTCATTTTGCATATTATTATATATGCTCTGAACATTATGCTTTTTCTTGTCATTTTAAGAAATAGATGGTATTAGTTGTGGCCATAACTCTATACTCATAAATTTCAATCATTCTATTTTCATTCTTTTATACATCTTTAATACAATTATACTATTAGTACAATTGGATAAACTCAATGAATAAACCAAGCCATTTTAGTCATTTTAAGATTTTTAAGGACCTTTTATGATTTTACTTTAATAAGTTATACTAAACATATTAGCTTACATAATTTGTTCATAAATTTATATTAAAATCTTACAACACTATGATAGCAATTTTTATTTCTTTTGATTTTTATTACCCACACCATGTGTAAATACGCATTCTTTTATTACAGAATGTTTCATTTAATTTTCAAGATATCATATACACTTAATTAAGTTGTCATTTCATTTATCTTTTCACTTTTTGGTATTTTTTTTAAAATAAGAGATCTTTAAATCCACTCTTAATGAAAAATAGCTAGTAATTATTCTATATCTTAATATTTTCTTTTTTATAAAAGTTTCAAAACTTTTATTTTAGCTCAATATGAGAGTATGCATCAATAATACCAAATATAATCACCCTTAAGACTAGTAAACTCATGCTTTCTATAGTCTTTTTTTAAGACTTTTATTCCAACTCTTAAATACCTAAAAATTATTTGATCATGGACGCTAGTCCACCATTGTTCATGTCATAAAAAACAACCAAATTTCATGTATAACTATATAATACTAAAAAATTTGTGTCCAAATTATGAAATACATGAATTTTTTCACTGAACAAATAAAAAGCATTTTAACTAATTACAAAGAATTATATAACTTTTCAAATTGAATTGAAGTTATCTTAGATGATATGTATATTTCTTGTCGAAATAATATTATATAAATCAAATAATATGAATCATATATTATTTTATTATCAATAAAATGCTATCAATGAATATGGATCATAAAATATTATTTTATAATAAGAAAATATATACTTACTTCTTTTTTGAAAAGATTTATAAATTTATAATTTCTTTTAAGCTTTAAAATAATTTTTGAGAATTTTATTATTTTGATTTGATAACCTTAATCTTACCAAAATATAACAATACTATAAAAGATTCATAACCAAAGCTAGCAAGTACTCCACATCCATTTTATATTCATGATCATTCAATGCCATAATCAATAAAATCTACATATAACATACCATAAAATCATGAATCATAAATTAAATAACTTAATTTGAAATCAAAAGATTAAAATAATAATCAATAAAAAAGCAAAATTAAATGAGACTCAAGGTCTCTTATAAAATCATTAATCAAGGTCTCTTACTAGCACCCACTTTCTCGTACTTCTTTTGCAGCTAATCCATATCCTTCTATAGACGAGTGGTCGTTCCTTCAATCGTCGCCAAGATCTGATGACTCTGACATTAATGATAGTAGTTGAATCTAATGTTACTTAGCAGAGCACACAACAAAATAAAAATCAACAAATAGATATTCTAGAAATGAAAGAAAATAATAGAATACTCAATATAAAAGAAGAGAGAAGAGAGAGATTTTAGAAAGTTTGTCAATGATTCATTTCTATCGTTTTTTCTGTATCATCTTCCTTTTTTACACCAAAAACAAGCTAGAGTTAACCCAACTCTTAACAAAATAACAGTCTGATTTTTTTCTAGAAAACGAAATTTAAGCAATTGGGCTGACTGCTAAATGGGCTACAAAAATATTAAATGGGCTAAGTAACAATATAAATTGTCACCAGGTCTACTTTAGCTCATATCACATATATGGTGAGGAAGGTAGGGACAGAGATGAACGGCAACGGCAGGAGGCAAAGGATGGAAGTGGAGAATGGGGACCGGGGTTTGATTTGGAGACTTCCACACCTCAAACTCAAGGACGTGGGTAAGGTCGGCCCTGCTTTCGGACTCGGCGCTGGCTGTGGTCTCGGCTTTGGGCTTGGCCTCATTGGAGGTATTACTTTTCAAATCAGAACCTCAGATTGATAGTCCTCATTTCCTTCTTCCCTTGCAGTTTTTATTGTGTTGAATAGTACTTGTTTGAGAGAAAGCACAAGTGGAAGCAGAAAGGTATCATATTGGATGATTTAAATGGTAGCTACCAACAATGTAATTCAGTTATTGGAATATTATTTAATTCTATCTGTTTTTACAATTTAATAAAACTGAGGGAGTTTGTGTTGAATTAATTCTCAATATGAAATTGTGTTTGCTATCATTTATTGTCTGAAATTGAAATGTTAGATTTTTTTTTAATTTTCTATAATGAAAATTGTGGTAATCAATAGATTCCATAAGTCCTTTGATGAAAAGTGGAGACAAATAATATATTTATTTATCAGATTTGTGGAAATTACAATCTCTGGAATTTGTCTTCAATTTTCCTTGTCATATTTTCGACATGAAATTTGGGTGTACAATAAGTTGATCATAACCTTGTCTATTTAAAGACACAATTATGGAGGAGGTGGGCTGATATGGATATAACCAGCATCCATTGAGGTAGGGGCTCTATATTCTTTAGGCTGGGCGGGGTTAGATGAGACAATTCCCAGTCACGCCCTGCTCTGCTCCATTGCCATGCTTAATTTCTCCCCTTCCTCTGAAGCATAAATCTGTTTGGTTAAGCCAAAGTAAGATTTAGAATCAAGTCAACTACAAACAAACCTAAGATGCAATAAACGTGAAAACCAAAACTTACTAAGAACAAAATGAATTGCTTGACGGAGAACTTGTATTTAATATTATTTAAGTCTTTTACATTCCAGCATATTCAGAAACTGATTCTGGCTAAAGTGTGTCTAAGCTGTTGAAAATTGATTTTGGATACAATACTGCCAAAAAAAATAACATCACTTGGCTACTTATGATTAAAATCTGATATTAAAACCAAATCAGTTTCTTAAACTGCAAATTTAAGCTCTAACTAATCAAATCAGTTTGCAGAGATTCCAACTTTCCTCTCTTTCTGTTCTAATTTAGCGACTTACAAGCTATTTAAAAGGTTTAACAGCTGACACAACATCTAGGGAAGCTAGAGAGCAGACAACTGGTCATTAGTTGTCCTAAACTATATTATTTTTCAATATAACCGCAAACTTAGATTAAAATACAGTCTATAGCTCCTAGATTCACACTTAGGCACCTCAAATTTTACTTTTTATAAACCTTTTTTTTGAGGTTATGTTTTATCTATAGCTGCACATTAAAAGAAATTCACACTCTCTCTTTACATTGTTTTACTGTGCTTGTGTTTGTGATGTTTAAGCATAAAAGATTGAGGGAACACTGTTAATTTGGAAGGACTTGTTTGTTGCGTGTCACAGGCCTTGAATGATTACAACATTACATAAGTACTTGAGAATTGTATTAATTGGTTTTAGGAGAGGTTCTGATCTATATGTTACATGGCATATATGCCATTAAACCCCATTAAACCCCTGTTTAAGAATTTTTTATTGCTGAAGGTGAAGCAATTTGTGTTAATTTTCTTTAATTCTAAGTTGTCATATTTGTAATTGTCTTGGATGGACCTCTATGGTCTTAATGAATGTCCCTATTATTAGATCTTATTAATATGGTGTTCTATTAGTTTGAAAAGGTTACATAAGAGTGTTTGAGAATGGTTTTCTTTAATTCTAAGATAGTTTCTGATTTATATGTTAACATAGCATTTATGGCTTATGGTCAAGCTCCTATTTAAGAACTTTTTATTGCTGAACATGAATCATTTTTTGTTAATTTTCTTTGATTCTTGAATTTCATAATTTTAGTTTGTCATTGAGAGACCTCTAAGATGTGGTCTTAATGAAGACCCCTATTGTTAGATCTTATTGCTCTGGTAGTTTTATTAGTTTGGAAAGGTCGATAATGGGGGACACTCTTGCAAGTTTTGAAAGAATGTCTATTCTAGGTTGATGAAGCTCAAAATATATAGTTTTGTCATATTTGGAAGTTAAGTGTTGATTATTGATATTTTGTATTGAGATTGTTATACCATTATTGAGTGTTATTATTCTGCATCATTTTTTCTACTTCAGTTAGTTACTTTACAAATATCTTGTCATAGACATAGACATAGATGCTGGTTTTAGTTTGTGTTTTTGGAAGATTGAAGATTGCGGTCTACTGCTAGATTTCTTTCTCTTTCTCTCTCTCTCTCTCTCCCCCGTTAATTTGCCAATGACCATATTGGTCCCATGAGTATTTTATGCTTCGTACTGAGATTGCCCGGACCAAAAGCTACAGTTTGTATTTATTTTCTTTGATTAAGAAATTATTTTATTTCAATGTTATATATGATGATCATACTTTTAATTGCTTGGCAAAGTGTTTATTGGTTTTTACTCATTAGGTGCGGGGTTTGGTCCTGGAATTCCTGGCTTGCAAGTGGGCTTTGGTTTTGGTGCTGGCTGTGGGGTTGGTTTAGGGTTTGGCTATGGTGTCGGTAGGGGCATCGCTCATGATGAGTACCATACATATTCTAACGTTGGAAGGCTGTTTGGCCACCGGCATCTTACTTCGCGGTGAGTATATTTTCTTTTCATTTTGTTTTCTGTATTGTCATTCTAAGTTATTCATTTTTATACAAACCATATTACTAAATAACTCTTGGCTCCTCAAAATGTCTGTAAATGTAATAAATAAAGTAATGGAAGCTTTTGCATGCATTGAAATGCGTGCTTTACCTTTGTTACTCTGCTTTCTAGAAGAGCAAGGTGGTCAATACTCTTGGTGAAATGGGTTTGGGATTTTTAAGAGTTTGCAGTTCAAAGGTATCAAAACAAGTTAGCTTTTACTTTGGTTTGGGTATAAAAGGATTGGGAGTAGGGGATGAAGTCAGAAATTTTATCATTGAGAGAGTGGTGTGAAGCTAAAAGGAAAACGTATCTGAATAAGATAAAAATAAAGTTTAAAAAAATAGCGGGAATTAAAATTTAAAAGAACATTAAATTCAAATGAAATAATAAAAAAAATATAATTGCATAAGTACATTATAGCTTATAATGCATGCATGAAACATTGAATAAAAATTAGTCTTAAATAATTTTTATAGAATAGAAGTTGAACAAGTTTTAAAGAATTAAAAGGGCAATGGATTTCCTAAAATGTGGTAATAGGAAACCAAAGAGGGAAATTAGAAAATAAGGTTATATGTAGCATTATTATTGTTTGCGAAATTAATAGCTAAGCTTGCTCTAGTTGTAATTTCCTTAATTAGTGTAAATAGAAATTGCATAACATAATAATTTGATGTAGTTCGTAAGTGATAACAATAAACAGGAAACCAATACAGTGAAAGAAGAAAACCAAATTAAAGGATAAAATTGATGTAAACCCAAAGTTGGGACAAGATAACTAGGGTTTAGGGTTGTAGAGCCACTAACGGATAATGGTTGCCTACTGCTTGTATTAGGATTAGGACAACTTTTAATCCTAGCCTGGGATACACATTAACCTCATCTAATCTTTAGCCATTAAAACTTATTAGGAGATCAAATGCTACTCACATGACTCAATAATAATAATAATAATAACTAACGTAAAACAGTAAACAAAAACGAAAAACTGTCAAGCTAATTAATTGAGATAAATTCTAGAATTCTCTGGCATCAATCTCCTCAGGTTGATAAAAGGCCCTCTATTGTAAGAACATTGGTAGCTTAAGTGTAGATTTCTGGATCAATGCTTTTGTGTTCATACTATGCAATCCAAGTACTCTCACTAGCTGGTTTACTTCTCAAAATATGGTTGAAATAAAGATCAATTGAGTGTTGAGTTAGTTCTTCGAGACCAGTTACTTGGTTGCTCATAACTAGAATCTACTGGCCTCCCATGTCCCATCTTGACTTAGAACAGCTCTAATTTCAACCGATGCATCACACTCTACAAAAGTGAACTTCTTAAAAACCTGCTACTACAAGAACCAGTTCCTCTGTCGCAGAATTTGTTCAATAGCTTTTTGTTCTGAATTTTGGCCACTCAAAGCTGTCACTTTTCATGCTTTCAATGGTGTGGCTCTGTGAAACTGAATTCCCTTATGAATCTTCGAACAAAACTTTGAACTTCTTTGATCGATTTAGGTGCTGGCCACTTTGTAATGGCACACAATTTCCGTTGGGTCTAGTTTCAATCTCTCTGCTGAGACAATAAAATCACAAAGACAATCTCATAACAGAAGCAACACTTAACCAAAATTCGCATGAATGTACTTTAGAGCATTATAGAAAATTTTGTAGGGGGTTAAAAGCAAAGTTTTCCCTTTTTCTTTTGATGAGAACAGTATACTTGCCCCGTCAAGGCCCCTACCAGCCCGCCTAGATTCATCCCTAGTTGAGAGTGACGGAAAAAGTTTTTCATTGATTAATTTGAGGCTAAATTTAAGGAGCAATATAAGAATCGTGTGCTTCTAAGGTATAAAGTGTGGGGTTTGATTCATATATCAAACTCTTTTTGTAAATCTGAGGGTTGAGGAATACAAATAGACATAAGATTAATTGCATGAGAGGCCAGTGGTAAAATATATAATAGGGCTGTTAATCTGCCAATCATAAGCATAGGATTTTATTTACACTTTTATTTGATGATGAACAGGGACGAAATTGGTGGTCTTATTGATGAACTCGTCGTTAATACCAAGAAGGTGGCTATAGCAGCGTCAAGGGAAATTGACAAGTGGAGAAGATGAATTAAGTGTTTTTTTTTTTTTTTTTTTCAATAGAATGGATACTTAATTAGGTAAAACAGGCTGCATAGCCAGAAAGGATTGAGCCAAGTAGCAAATCTATCTGCAACATGTGTCTAATCCACCCCTTTGAGAACAAAATTGGACCGCCAACTCTACCATAAATGCATGTGGATGAGACAATGTTTAACAACAAAAACCTTTTCATCCAGTGACGAGCAATATCTCAAGCTAAGAATACCCCTTTTTCCCTAGCTCCATTGGCTTATAAGGCAACCAGAAGCAGGCCAAGGACCATGCCATCTTTCATCTATTACTACACAAATTTTTCGATTCATTAAGAGTGTTAATACTGTGTAGGAGGAATGGATGATAAATTGGATGAGTCATCCTCTTAATATAAGATAACTCAAATCTTCTTAAAAAAATGATGATTTTTATTTGTGGATTTTCTATTTTTTACTCTTGGAATTTAAAGACATTTTAAGTTGTTGCTATGCTATAACTTCTTCCAACAATTCTGAATTTTTCTTTAAATTACATAGGTGATGATTTCGAGTCGTTCACCGATAATATTTTTGAAATATAAAAATAATATAATTAAGTAAAGTCTTAATAAAAAAAAATCATATTAAGTTATAGAATAATTTGAGTTAAGGATCTGTTATCAATAACATGATTTTAGATTCAAAAGAATTTAATCAAAAAGATTGTTTATTTAGGCAGTTAATTGTTATGCATATAGGTATCGATTGTCTTTGACTTTCAGGCGAAGTAGTAGACCATCAATTGCATGGAGTGATTGCTTTGATAAACAAAAACTAAGTATAGTCTCTATATAATTAATAAGCAGTCAATTGTCTAACTTAAAACAAATGATTGTTATAATTGAAAATCAATCCAATCGATTTTTAAACCTAAAGAAGTCAATTGTTATTATTTAAGAGTTTTTTGAAAATTGATTTAGGTCATAACAATCAAGTATTTTGTTAATAGGATCATTTTGAAAATTGATAAGAGTCAACTACTTACATAATGAATGCATTCAGTAAGTTGAGAGGAATTGATCACTTACATAATGAATGCATTCTATAAGTTGAGAAGAGTCGATTGCTTTAAAAAGAAGTCAATTGCTTTACTTTAGATGACATTATAGAAATTAAAATTACAAAAAGACGACCATTATCTAGGTGGAGTTCACTATTTTGTATGAAAAGTTATAATTTTAAAAAATGTAAAAAATGATTTCTCTTAGTATATTAAAAAATTCAGATTTTTTTTCTCTTTTTTTCCATTCTTTCACAATAAAAGGCTTATTTCTTTGACATTATTTGTTGCAAAAAATCTTATTAAAAACAATGTATTTTTGTCTTTGGTTGAGAGGTTTTTAATGGTTTAATTCGAGATAATTCAAACATAAGCTTCATTGTATTGAAACTTTTCGATTCAACCTCTTTTATATGCTATTATTGGTATGAGTGAAATAAGCATAAAGGGTAATGATATTAACAATATGCCTTGAAGTTATTTCCGTTCTTTATTGAACTACTCAAGATGCAAAAATGCAAGCTACTAGAAGATCACAAGTTCAACACCAAAGTTCACATTGTTTTATATTCTTTAAGCCTTAATTTTAAAAAACAAATTATTTTTGGACAGAAAATTGGAAAATGTTTTTTTGGTGACCTTATATCTTTCTAAGCAAGGTTGGTAGTGGGACATGATTGAAGAGCACTTTGAAAATATTAAATTTTGCATTCGAATTGAAGAACACATAATCATTTTTTCTATCAAAATGAATTCGAATTGGAAGCCGCTCGGCTGGATTGCCGGCACTCACTACTTCTGATTGGCCAAGCTCTGTGCAATCAGTACTGCACACTACCAACCGACCAATACATCTTTTAGATAAGTATTTGACTATATATATATACATACATATATATATTATTTTCAATGAAATTCAAGGCTTTAGTGACGATCAACACTCCTTGGTGCCGATCTGTTGAGGTTTGTTTCTTGGAGACAAGAACGAACTTGGATCGAATTTTGATGATTTTTGAAATTGAAAAAAATAAAGAGTATCGATTGGTAGTTACAAGCCAAGATGATAAGGAAAATTCTTGGAATTATCTTCTGATTTATCCCTTAGATAATTAACCGAGGAAATTATCACTTCCTGCTGATAAATTCTGATTTTTTCTCTCAAATTTGGACTGTTCATTACCTCTCATCTCAATCGCTCATTCCACCTTTCCTCTCTATATAAACTCCCCTCCATTCTTCACACAGCAAACCACGAATCCTCCTTCTTCCCTTTAACTTTTTG
>NW_019167949.1:19406552-19453163 GCF_002303985.1 Durio zibethinus | reverse complement strand
CTTAAATAGCCCAATGTCTAGGTGGCATTCGGGAACAAATTTCTTCACAAAAAAGTGTTCATGCAAATCCTTATAAATTTAAAAGAGTATGAGTTTTTAGGTAAGTTTGAGTTTGAAATTTAAGATTTTTATGAACCTTTCTAAAAGTCTCTAACATCTAGATAGACTTTCGGAGCAAGCTCATTTTTATAATTTTTAAAAATTAATCTTTATATTCTTATATTTCGTATATATTTCTTCTTTCTTTAAAACCATCATTAATATTATTATTGCTATTATTATTATTATTATTATTATTATGCATAACTTTAAAGTGCATGAAAAATAAAATACATCAAATGTGGATTTAAGTATGAAAGCTTAAATTTGAATGAGCATGGAAATTCAAATAATAAAGAAATTAACAATGTATGAAATTTAGCTTACAATTAAATTTAAGCGATCATAAAACAAAAATTTGCAAGGGTATAATTAAAATCAAACACAAATAGAAAAAAAAAAAAACTTTCTGGGACCTACAACTTTTATACATATAAAGGCTTTGTTTTGTTCCTTATATGGCTTTCTTTTTTAATAATATTTTTCCATTCTTCAATCTAAAAACAAGCTAACTACGTGGGGAGTCCCCACTCATTCTCTAGTTTTATCTTGTATATGGTTTCTTTATTTGAATAATTTTTATTCTCCCATCCTAAAAAACAACATGCAACCCGTAACCTTCTTTTAAAATAAAGCTCTAGCTTTCACCCTTACACATAACTCAATGTCAGGAATCCCCATGTATAAACAAAATCAATGAATGGAACCGAAACTAATATATTCTGAACAAGGGGCCATACATGAAAGTGAACCGTTGAGCTTCTATAGTCCTCTGTTGGTAGTAGTTATGAACTAATAAAGTAGCTATGAAACAACAAGCTCAGGGTGAGGAAAGGATGAAAGAGCACACAAGAACTCAATCAAACCAAGAAAATATGAAACAACAAGCAAAACTTATAACTACCACCATG
Organism: Durio zibethinus; assembly: GCF_002303985.1. Next base: position 19,452,153 of record NW_019167949.1, on the reverse strand, counting down.
AGAGGAAACGAAACCATATATCTTAAACAAGAAACCATGCATGAAAAGGAAGCTTTGAGCTTCCATAATCCTCCATTGGCAGTAGCTATGAAACACAACAATAGCTATCACTAGAGGGGTTTAGGTTTTTAGTGGTGTTTTTCTTAACATTTAGAGACGTTTATAAATACCACTAAAAGATTTGCAGTGTTTGCGAAAAATGCCAATAAGAATGCTGGCTATACACGTATCATGAAAAATTATAGCATTTTCTATAAAATGCCACTATATTAGCGGTGTTTATATGGGGAAAACTTCGCTATATTAGTGGCGTTTGAATCTAGAACACGTTACTCTATTAGCAGCATTTGTATGTGGAAAACGCCGCTATATTAGCAACGTCTGTATCTAGAAAACACTGCTATTTTAGTGGTATTTGTATCTTTGAGACGCCACTAATTTAGTGACATTTTTATAAAAAAAAATGTTGTTACTTTGGTGGCATTTGTATAAAAAAATGTCGTTAATTTAGCGTATTTTCTAGTAAGGGCATCGCTACTTTTATTGGTGTTTTATGGTATAAACACCACTAAATTATTCATTTAGTGACATTCTTGAATGCAAATATCACAAAATTAAAAAATGTATTTTTTTAAATAAAAAATTTTTATTAATATTTATTATTTTCATAAACGAGCTTAAATTCAGAAACTAAAATTAATGTAAGCTTAATTCACATTCAAATATGCATCTAATTAACACAAAATTTAATAATCAGTACCATTCAAATTTTTTTAATACATTAACAAAATAAAAATTAAAATGTATGAAATTAATGACTGTATAGATTTTGAAGGCTGCCAATTGATGAAGGAATTTTTCTACTTTGGTCACTAGCGTGCTCAAGAACCTACTGTATAATAGCATACAATTTTTAACACTTCATTGTAAGCTTTTTTTATATTAAAAAATATAAATATTTACTAAATACAATACTTGAGTTGGTGGAACATCAGGATAAGTTCTTGGAAATTGTTGTTGCACAAAATTCATAAAATGATCGAATCAATCATGCAACTACTAAAATTTTGAACATTCTTGCTTCATTCTAACACATTTTTTCCTCAATTTTGGCACGTTCTTATTCTCTTTCTACTTTCATTTGTTGGAAACGTTGTTGCATAGTTTGCAACTCTTCTCTCAATATCGAAATGTCTCACGAAGACTGACTTGCTGAAAATGTAAATTACTGAGAGTTACATCCATAATAGGTAGATGGTGTTGGACCCAATCCAAGGCCTCGGACCCATCCATGCCTTTCTTTTTTAGCAACTTCTATGATATTCGATTTTCCAATTCTTGCATGTTGAGAGAACCATCAGATGCTACTTCAATCTCAGCGGTCATTTTCTCTTTCGCTTTCTCCTATTAATTAGTCATATACAACTATCAAGTTTAATGATTAATTGATAATATGTTAAAAAGAGTAAATATTTACTTTCTATTAAAATAGATGTTACAAATTACATAATTTTTTGTGTTTCGATATTCATGTAAGATCCATCTTTTTTTGTGTATGTTAAGCGAAAAAGTTTCACACATCCAATTTTACCATCCATCTCAATCTTTCATACAAAAACATATGTTATTTGATAGGATACATATCAACCGTAACTTATTCATGCATATCAGCCTGTCAATCAAGTTCAAAAATTTTGAATAATTTTAATATCATGTATTTATATTTTGGCTCCTTAACAACACAATAGTCTTAAATAGACGCAAACAATAAAAGCATTTTGGCCTTTCACACATATCGATTATGGCAACCAAATTCAATTATTTGGATAAGTTTAATATCATGGATTGAAGCCATTCAAACTGTTGAAAGCCATCCAAAAGTTTAATTTGTATTTGTGCCTTTTAAAGGCAAAAATAGTCCCAAATAGACATAAACGACAACTTTTTCATATCAATTGTAGAAACCAAGTTCAATTAATTGGACAAGTTAAATACCAAGTATTGAAGCTATCCAAACTGTTTAAATAGAACAATAACAACAAATTTGTATTTTTACCTAAATAGACTTAAACAATAACTTTTTCATACATATCATCTGTGTCAACTAAGTTCAAAACTTTTGATAAGTTTAATATCATGTGTTGAAACTATCAAAACTATTAAAATAGAACAATAACTGCTAATCTGCATGTTTACCTTTTAACGACACAAAAGGTTCATTCGTTGGAATAAGTTTAAAATCATAAACTTACTATTTCTTTTTGCTTTCCTTCAAAACTTTTTGATCCACTTGTGTGGCTATTTCTGTTGCTTTTTGCTACCAATCCTAATCTGTTCTTTTTTCTGTCATACAAAATAATTGCATATATGGTAGAAATACAAATATTACTAACTTAAAGCATAAAACACTTTCATTATTTCATTCTGCTATACAAAGTTATAAATTAGTACCTCTCCTTTTCTTGAGAACCAAAATCTAACTAATTGTTCATATTGCCACCTAATCACATTACAGGGTAGATTTTCCATCATCGCCTCTACAGTAGTATTTTGATTGAAATACTTATTCTTTAAATTATGCTTATAATCTTTCCATTTCTTTCCCAATAAGTTAAGCACAAATGAAATTGGTATTTCAAGTACAAATCTTGACTGTAATAATACAAAAAAAAAATTTTAATCAATAAACCAAATTTAAAATAATTAATTTTTTATATGTAATTAATTATACTAATACCTCAATAAAGTTTAAAGCATCGGCTTTAACTTCTATTGGAACTTTGTGCCATGTTTCATAATGAATAGGCAATTTCATTCCATTATAGGCAAGCATGCCTAGAAATCCAGCCAACGATTGAGCCTCTTCACCAATTGGCTACCTATCAGAGTTTGCAGACACTACAATACACTCATTCGAAGGTAGTGCAAACAATTCCTTCAAAGTTGTTCGACCTCTGGTTCTCTGTTGACCATTGTTTTTAATTACAAAAAATAAAAAATAAATTTGTAAAATGGCAATACTTTTATCATTATAATCGAATTCTAAATATAGGATATCTAATACCAGCATTCAAATTTAAAGCATAATCAATTGACAAGATAGTATCTAAACTTGGACCTTTCATATTGGCAGATCCAATATTAGTTTAAAGGTTAGAAGTGACTGAATTAGATCTGATAGTACGTTTATTCTCCTTCAAAGGATTCAGTCCATAGCCAATATCAATAGGTGCCACAGATGGTTCTAAACTAATATCTCTGATATGTATTCCTTTCAATCTACTCCTCCAGATTATAGCTTACCTGCATCATAAATGCGAATATATAAAAGATAGTTTAGAACATATATAAAGACATTGAGAAGTTAAGAAATCATAACCTATGATATATAAAAAACATATCGATTTAATTAAATCAAAAGATAATGTAAAGAGTAGCTTAACTATGCCACAACAAATAAAGAATTGCTTGCCATAGTTTTTCACCTTTGAAAAGTTTAGAACATTGATAAAAAGAATTTAATTTAAAAATCAAAGAGAAAGAAAGCTATGAAAATCAAGTGGCTGATCATCTATCAAAAATAGAAAAAAAAAATAGCTAATGGAAAGATGATACAAGAGCCATTTCCAGACAGGCAACTCTTTTCAATCCAAAAGCCACCATGGTATACTGATGTAGTAATGTCTTTCCCTTTAATTTGAATTATCAGCAAAAGAAAAAAATTTTTCATGATGTCATTTTCCTATTAAAGCAATGCAAAGACCAAGTCTTGAGAAAATGTGTTCTAATGGAAGAGATGGAAAGCATTTTACAATATTGCTATGCGTAAAAATACAGAGGACATTACAGGGGTGAAAAAATAGTAGCCAAGGTATTATAATGCGATTTTTATTGGCCTTTTCTATTTAAATATGCATATAAGTTTGTCACTAAATGTGAGAAATTTCAAAATATGGGAAATTTGTCAAAGCAACATAAGATGACATTAAACAACATATTAAAGGTTAAGGTTTTTTTATGTTTAGGGAATAGATTTTATAAGACCTTTTGTGTCTATTTTTGGAAACATCTACTTACTGTTAGTAGTAGATTATGTCTCTAAATGGGTAGAAGCCATAACATCACCTTCTAATGATGCCAAGGTTGTACTTAGGTTTTTAAAGGAAAAACATATTTACAAGATTTAGTACACTAGAGCCATAATAAGTGATGGGGGCACCTATTTTTGTAACAAAATTTTTGAAAAACTGCTAGCCAAGTATGTAGTGAGACATAACCATAGCCTATCACCTTAAACTAGTGGCTAAGCCAAAGTGTCGAATAAGGAGGTGAAAAGAATTCTCGAGAAAATTGTGAACCCATCCTAAAAAGATTAGGCTATAAAGTTAGACGACTATTTATGGGCATATAGGATAGTATATAAAATTCCCTTATGAATGTTCCCTTACTAATTGGTCTATGGCAAAGCTTGTCACCTACTTGTTAAGTTAGAACATAAGGCATATTAGGCACTTAAAAACCTAAAGCTTCATAAAAATTTGGTAAAAAAAAAGAGTTTGTTGCAACTAAATGAATTGGATGAACTTAAACTCCAAGCCTATGAAAATGCCAAGGTATATAAGGAAAAAAACTAAGAGATGGCATGATAAGAAGATCATGAAGAAGCACTTTAGGCTTAGTCAATGAGTGTTACTTTGCAATTTAAGATTAAAACTATTTCCAAGCAAACTCAAGTCAAGATGAAGTGACCATACATGGTGATGCAAGTATTCTTTTATGGAATGGTGGAAATAATGGATGCAAAATAGATGTAGCCTTTCAAGGTTAATGGGTATAGATTGAAAGCTTATTATGGAAGAGTTACAAATCAAGTTGAAGAGGTAATATGCCTCACTGAACCTAGCATCTAGGTATGGTCCAGCTTGTCCAAAATTAGTGGTGTTTCGAAGGTAACCCAAATTTTATATTTCCTTGTTTAGTTTTACATTTCCCTGTTAATAGTTTTACATTTCCTTGTTAAGTTTTAAATCTCCTTGTTATTTGTTTAATTTTGGTTAGGATAGGTCCACTTTGATTTACTTTTTTGTTTTTGTTTTTGTTTTCTTAGGAATAAGGATAATGCAAGGGTGCCTAAAGAAGTCTACAAGTTTTGGCCTCAAAAGAAACAAAGATAGGGGAGTATTTCTTTTACCTCATTTTTGTAACTGTTTCATTTGAAACATTATCCAATTCAAGAGTGGGGAAGGGAAATTTTTTGTGTAAAATGATTTTCATTTTTTTTTCAAAGTATCCCTAAAATATTTATTTTCAAATCTTGCTAGCATGCCTACAATCATTATAATGCCATCTTAGTTAATTTTTCATAAGTTGATTATGAGTTATTTATGTATAATCTTGGGACAAGTGTGAACGTAGTGAAAGTATGAAATGAAGTCTTAAGTGTATTTTTCTTTAAACTGTTAATTTTCATGTCATGTGCATTTTAATTTTGACCTTTGACATGCATCAATTTTTGTGAAATGTATTGTAAATATAAAGTTGCTTAAAGATTTAAGGCATAAGTATAACTTTTGAATTTGCCTACTCAACCCTTGAGATAAAATCCTAGACTGTACTTGACTTAAGAAAATGATTTAGGCCATCTTTGTACCATTTGAGCCTTTTCAATCCTACCTATGAATAAATCATCCTTAGTACCTTACTTTAAGCCTTAGAATCTTTTTCTTTGTTTATTTACCTACATTAAATAAGCCCAAGGCCTTTCTATGAATTATCCATCTTCTTCTCACCTAACTCAAATTGCTTATGCATGTTAAGGACAAAATGAAAAGAACAAGTTACATTTGGGAGGTAGAGAGGTGCAAGGAAATCAAAAAAAAAAAAAATGAAAGAAATGAAAAAGCTAAAAATGGCTATGAAAAAGCCAAATAGGGCCAAAGAAAAAATAATTTAAAATAAAGATGCCTAAACCTTGTATAATCTTAAAAGTTCTCAAGTCCAAGTTTCAAAAAAGTAAGTAAAGGTTTCTAAGCCTAAATATATCTTTTCTTTTACCTTAACCCAAGCCTTATATTATAAGCCTATAAAGACCTATTGATCTTGATTCAAGTATGTAAGTCTACATTAGTGGAGAGGGAAAAAAGAAAGTAAACATATGAAGTATGCTCTATCTTTAAATTGATATGTGATGGCATATGTTACATTTTGCTTAAATTGGATACACATATTAGAGATAGATTAACTTCACATACATGAAAATTGTATGAAATTGAAAGCTTACTTTTGAATAAGTTTTATGCCTAATTATGTTCATAACTATCTTTAGATTATACCGTAGTGCGTAATTGATGACTTATCACACTTTGTCTTTGTGTGCATATATTTTGGTTATAGCATAGTTAATTTAAGGATTTTACTTGAGGACAAGCAAAAAGGTAAGTGTGGGGGTGTGATGACTATAAAATTTATAACTTTTCTTAGGTCACTTAAGCTTTAAAATTGGAAAATTTTCATGAATTTGGTTGTTTAATATATTAAAATCTTGATTTTTAGGTTTACATGATGAATTTAGTGAACTCAGACGTAATGCATATAAACCATGCAAAGGTGGCAAAAGTCAAGCCATGAATGAACCATGCATTCCATGCAAAGTTAGTGAATAACATTCCGCCAAGGCATGAGGAATTTACCAAAGCCAATTCAGCCATGCATGTAAGAAGCTTAAATCCATGCAAAGGTGGTAGCTATGATAGGCTAACATGTAGCTGACAAAAAGCCCAATGGATGCTAATATCATATTTGACCAAAGCAAGAGTTGGTGTACATAAGGTCTCTTTTAAATTCAAAAGAATCCTAAGCCAAATGAAATAATCAAAAAGATTTGGTCTTTGAATACCAGTCAAATTTACCATTTGAAATTCAAAATTGTGTTAACTTAGCAAGACACCTAAGCATGGGTGGCACAAATGGACCAATGCAAGAGTCTATTTTGGCTATACAAGCTCTATATCATCCAAAAGCTTCACACATTTAGCCAATCTCTTTTGAAATTCAAGATCACATTTTAAATTCAAATGTGTTTAAGCTAGAGTAAAATTATCCAGGTTCATCATTCCTAGGCTGACCTTTGTGCTATAAATAGGCTAAGCTATTTACTTGTAAATCATCCCTTGTTCCATTATTCACTTCATTTTTTTTTTAGTTGTTTATTTCTAAGGGTTCTTTTGTATTTTTTTATTTATTTTTGATTAGGGTGATAGACTAGCCAACATTCTTTTATTTTATCAAAGTTATTTTTATTCAAGTTCAATTACATTTTCTTCAAAGCTTTTTAATTTACATTTCAAGCACACATTTACTTTTGCTTTTGAACTCTATTTACTTTGTTGCTTTTTACATTTGCACACTTTCTTTTCCAAGCATTTGGTTTTGTTACTTTTAAAGTTTATTTACATTTCAAAATTTGTTTCTTTGTTTTTCTTACTATATTTAGCCAGTTTCAATGCTAGCAAGCCTTCATCTTATCTAGCTTGGCATTCAACCTTCATATTTGTTTTTACTTCTAAATCTTTAACAATTTCAATTTTCTAAATAAAAAGTTAGGAAGAATCCATTTTGGCATTTGGTTTCACACCCAAAACATAATCCTTGTGGGAACGATAACTTTATTTCTTTATAATATCAATTTCATACACTAATAGATGTAAATCACATTCAATACTTATAAATTTTACAAATCTAGCTTGTAATTTAGATTTCTATGCAATCCAAAAAAATTTTATTTTAGTAACATTTATGAACATTTGATACATTTACAATAAAATGACAAGCTTCATAGTTATTAGAGCTACAACTAGTTTAAGTGAAAAATAATGCAAGGCTAATTTTAAAATAAACTATAAAAGTTACATTTATATTTAATTCTTTGGAATTAAAATCTCTATAACCATATAATTTATTATAAATGCTCTTTATGGTTCAGCTTCCATTAGTAAATCAGTTGCTTTTATTTTAGATCTCATTTGAAAAATATAATCTCCATTGACTCTATGTACACCTAGGTTTCACTTTTATAATTTTAATTGTTGAAAATCATTTAAGAACTCAAATTCATCCAAAATAAAATGGTGGTGATGATGATTCTGTAAAGAAAAAGTTCTCCAATTTAGGTATCCATACCTAATCAAAATGGATTTTAAAAGGATGTAATGTAGGCAAGGGTTTGGGTTTAGAAAAAAAGGATAACATGCCCAAAAAAATATGTTTAAAGGTGATCAAACCAATTATCATTTTCTTTTCATAAGATTTATTTATTAGTAGATTGGGTTTATAATAGGCAATTTTGGGTTAGGTCGAATCAAATATATTTGCATATTCTTATTTTTGTTTCGAGTTTGCTATTTTATGTATGGATACTGTGCATGCATGTTGATTTTCTAGCAAGTGATATAAGAGCTATCGTGATTTCTATTAGAGATGAGAGGAAGTGAATTAACTCAAGAACTAAATAACATATCAGACAAAATAGCAACAAAGGATATCGATGAGCATAAAACCATTGACAAGGAGAAAGGATTGTCTTTTTATATGACTTGGTTTGCTTAGAAAAATCGCATCTTGATATCAATCTAGATTTTGTTAGAATCTAGTCAACTCCATTGCTGCAATGCCTTGTACAATTTATGCTTCCAAATTTAAACCACATGGTTTGTTATTTGGATAGACTTTGGGCAGTCAATGTACAGTCTTTTGGGGCTAGCCTTGTGCAGTTGTGTAAAGGGTGCAAACATAATTGGCATTGGATGTATTTTTTAGGTGGTTGAATTACTCCATTAAGTTTTTTTTTTCTACTTTTTTGATAAATTTGTTTTTGAGTAAAGGGTTTTCTTACAGTTTGATTGAAATTTGTTTTTTTTTTTAGTGTATAGCATTCAAATGATTTTGTTTGTATTCAGTTACATTTTATGTTAGTAATTTAAAATATAGTGCATTCCATATTGGATAAAAAGATTTAATTATTGGTAAATAGATTTAATTTTGTTATTAATTTTATTCATATTTTAAATAGTTATGTTTGAACAAAAACAATTCTTATATAATAAATGATTATAACTATTTGAATATAAATAGATGATTGTTCATGTAAGTCATGATTATGTAAATAGTCATAACCATTTAAATAGAAATTTATATTTGTTTATTAATTATAAATAGATTTTTTTTAAATATATAAATAGATCTTTTAGTATAACCATTTTCACTACTTCTGTTTAAAGAGTTTTAAGAATTTGTTGTATCCTAAAAGCATAATTGCCTTTAAGAAAGTATTATTCACCCCACAAAGCCAAAATTCATTTTATTCTTTATATTCTCTTATTTATTTTTCTAACAATTTAAATGAAATTATGTGAAATTTATAGTTTGCATGAAGAAGATACAAGAAAAAAATAGCAAATTTGGCAAAACCAATTTTTGAAACTTGCTTGGAAAGTTTAAATTATCCAAATGGTTTTTTTGGTGAAATAAATACTAAACACAATATAAATTTCTTGTTTCTATCTTTTTAGTTTTTACATTCTACCAAAAGAATTTATGATTAATAATTCATTAGAGATCTTGAGTCTCATTGAATTTTGCTTCTTTATTGATTATTCATTTTATTTTTTATTATGAATTAAATTATTTGATTTATGATTTATGATGTCATATGTGGCTTTTCTTTGATCAAGGCATTAAATGGTCATAAGCATAAAGTGGACATTAGGTACTTTTAGCTTTGGTTATGAATCTTTTATAGCTTTGTTATATTTTGGTAAGATTATGGTTATCAAATGAAAATGATAAAATTTTTGAAAATTATTTTAATGCATTAAAGAAATTATGAATTTATAAATCTTTTCAAAAAAAAAAAAGCAAGTATTTGTGCTTTTATCTTAAAATCATATTTTATGGTCCAAATTTTATGATTGTATTTTATTGACAAGAGAATCATACATGATTCATATTATTTAATTTATATAATATTGTTTCAACAAGAAAATAAACATATTATCTAAGATAACTTCAATTCAATTAGAGAAATTATATAATTATTTGTAACTAGTTAAAATGCTTTTTATTTGTTGGGTGAAAATTGTCATATATTTTATAATTTGGATACAAACTTTATAGTATTTTGTAGTTATACACAAAATTATATATATTGTTGTTCTTAATGACATGAATATTTTATAGCCTTGTTATATTTTGGTAAGATTATGGTTATCAAATGAAAAGGATAAAATTTTTGAAAATTATTTTAATGCATTAAAGAAATTGTGAATTTATAAATCTTTTTGAAAAAAAAAAAAAAGCAAGTATTTGTGCTTTTATCTTAAAATCATATTTTATGGTCCAAGTTTCATGATTGTATTTTATTGACAAGAGAATCATACATGATTCATATTATTTAATTTATATAATAATGTTTCAACAAGAAAATAAACATATTGTGTAAGATAACTTCAATTCAATTAGAGAAATTATATAATTCTTTATAACTAGCTAAAATGCTTTTTATTTGTTAGGTGAAAATTTTCATATATTTTATAATTTGGACACAAACATTATAGTATTTTATGGTTATACATGAAATTATATATATATATATATTATTGTTCTTAATAACATGAATCATGGTGGATATGATTTTAATGTCTATGATAAAATTATTTTTTAAGTATCCAAGAGTTGGCAAGAAAGTTTTCAAAAAGAGACTATAGAAAGCATGAGTTTATTAAAAGAAAAATAATTTTGAAAGTAATTATATTTGGCTTCTCTGGAGACCCGCACTTAACTTGTAAGGTATTGTCCGCTTTGACTCGAAGGTCTCACGGTTTTGTCTCAAAAAAGGTGCCTCACATATTTGGGTTTAAATCTATACAATAGAACTTTAAGTTATCCTGATGTGAGATTGGGCATTACAAACTCCTCTCGTTAAATCTTGATGTCCCCTTCAAATCTAGCACAAAGCACACAGATTCATAAAATCACACCAAATGTTGGATAAGCCCAACACAAAGCACACATAGATCACAGGATCACACCAAATGTTGAGATTCAAGAGGTGGCTCCCATCTTATAACACTTAACTCCCGTAGAATTGTAAAGGTGGCTCCCACAATGTAGCATTTAGCTCCTATCCAACTAGTGACCCCTTTAATACCATTTATGGAGACCCATATCCAACCGGTGAGGTTTGTCTGCTTTGACCTTAAAGTCTCACGATTTTATCTCACAAAAGATGCCTCACAGATTTGGGTTTAAGCCTCTACAATGGAATTTTAGATTATCTCGATATGGGATTGAGGCGTTACAGCATCATACTTAATGATGTGTACCCTCATATTAAATTCAAATAAAAGTTTTGGAAGTTTTATTAAAAAGAAATATTAAGACGTAGAATATTTACTAGTTGTCTTTCATTAAGAGTGAATTTAAAGGTCTTTTATTATAAAAAAAAAATAAACTACCAAATAGTAAAAAGATAAATGAAATGGCAAATTGATTAAATATATGATATCCTGATAATTGGATGGAACATTCTTTAATAAAAGAATGTATATTTACATATGATGGGGTTGATAGTTTCTTATAGATTTTAAGAATAAAAAGAAAAAAAATTTTACCACCATAGTATTATAAGATTTACTATGAGTGAAACATATAAGCTAATAAGTTTAGTACAACTTATTAAAGTAAAATAATAAAAAAGTCTTTAAATATTTTAAAAGGACTAAAATGACTTGGTTTATTCATTTAGTTTATCCAATTGTATTAGAAATATAATTGTTTTAAAAATGTATAAAAGTATGGAAATAAAATTGGTAAATTTTATGAATATAGAGTTGTGGTTACGATCAATATTAACTATTTCTTAAAATGATGAGACAACAATGTTTATAGCATATAAATGACATGTAAAATGAAAAGTTTGGACATATTAGCCTATGAAGTCATTGTATTGGGGATTCAATCTCAATTTTAGGTAATTACTATAAAAAAAATTTGAATTCCAAGATATTTGGTTAGTAGTACTACAAGTAGAAAAGGTTCAAACCTTTACTATTAGACATCAATGACGGGAATTTAACTTTGAATTAGTAATTTCTAATTATAAAATTTAATGGGTAAAAACAAGTTATTATTACGCGTCTATTAAATACTACTAAAATTCATTCAAATTTTAGAAATTAGTGTGATAGATTGTGTGAGAAGGACGGGTTTTTTATACTTTTAATGGAGATTATTGTTTAAATGTCTAACTAATAAAAGAAAATTGAGTTCCAATTTGGGGTAAACCTTTACTACAAGTTGTACTATAAGTAGAAGTGTTTAAACCCTTACTATTAGACATCAATAATGGGAATCTAATTCATGAATTAATAACCTCTAATTTCATAGTTTAATGGTTAAAAACAAGTTATTATAATGTGCATGTTAAAGCACTAGAAACGTCATGGATACTTTATCTAAACAAACACAGAAGTGGTACTGCTTTAATAAGAAAAATTAGGGTCTCTTTTATAAATGTTTATAAATATGAAAATCACATGGAAATGCCATAATAATGTCAAAGCGGTTATAAACCTTTGACAAAAGATTAAGTAAGTATTATATGTGTTACATCTTTAATTTTAACACTAAGAGTTGAGGTTTAATTTGCAGACACCATTAATTTCGTTAGAATTTTAAGGTATATACACTAATTGACAGTTTAAATCGAAAGATCCATTTTTTATTGGTAATATTTATTTATGTGAAAGATTAAAGATTAAGCTCCAATATTTCAAAATAGTAGAGGATTGTTGGTAGTTTGGAATATGGTGCATCCCACATTAGATAGAAAGACTTAATTATCGGTGAATAGACTTAATTTTTATATTAATTTTATTCACATTGTAAACAATTATGTTTGAACAAAAGTAATTATTATATTATAAATGATTAATGATAGATCTTGATTATAAACTTGAAGGGGACAATTAATAATATTATATACATGCATACATACACACATAATATGCAAATAATATATTAGTAAAAGGTAACCAATTTATAAAATTATAACATAAAAATATTAGTATGATAGCATTAAACTTTTAAGGATAACAAGAGTTTTAAGTTAATTGTAGAATTACTAATTACTCCATCTTTCAATGAATTATTAGAATTTTTAATTTTTTAGAGATTTAAAATTGAAATAAAGGAATATAAATAAATTAATCATTAAACAATATATTTTTATCAAAACAAAAAAATTAATATAATTGTAAAAGAACGAAGTTGAAACTTTGAGACTAGAAGTTATGATTTTTATCTTAACCTTCTAAAAATGGTACCAGTCTTTTTTTTTTTTTTAGTTATTGAAAACATATTTTAGGAAAGCATGAAACAAAGATCTAGAGTAAAATTAAAATAAAATAATATGTTGAGATATATTGTAATAAGCTAGAAGGAAAAGGAAAATACATATTTAATACTTAGTTGAAAATATGGAGTCTTGCTGAGAAAGCTACAAAATTAATTTGATTTTTATTAACTTTGCATAACTGTGATTTAAAGCTTGTAACAAAGCTTTAGCTTGATTTTAAGAATTTATAAATAATAATTTATGAATACAATAAATATACACATAACATACTAATTTTAATTCTTTTTCAATTGCAATAATCCATAAATTTAAAATTTAAAATCACAAAAATATAAATTAATAGTATTAATTTAAAAAATCAACTAAATTTATTTAATATTAATATATACATGCTAAAGATTTTTAAAAATTTTGGAGGGGCCAAGACTCTTTCTGGCTACAATAAAGAACCGTAATTACAAATGATCATAAATAGATAATTATGTACATAAGTCATGATTATACAAATAGTCATAATTATTTAAAATTATATCTATTCATTTATTATAAATAGATTTTTTAATATAATTATTTTCATTACTTTTGCTTGAAATATTTTGAGATTTTGTTGTATCCTAAATATATAATTATCTTTAAAAAATAATTTTCATGCTTCAAAGTTAAAATTCAATTTTATTAATTATATTTTCTTATTTATTTTTTTAACATTTTCTTTGGGGAGACTTTTGAATATTGTTGTAATTTGCATTTGTTTTTCTTCCATTCTTATCGTTTTCAATACCAAAAATCCATGCAGTAAATAAAAAGGTTAATCTTGCAAGCCGTACCTCATTTTAAATAAAAATGATAATAGAGCGAATATTCGCTATTTAGAGATATTTGGATATGAATGAATCCATTTAATTTTTATAGTGTCTAAATTCATTTAAATTTAATATTATTATTTATATTTGTATTCAATTAAATAAACATTATTGTTAAATATCCGATATCTTAGAATATCTATTTACTTTTTTTTTTGTCAAAATGTAAAACTCATATTCTAATAATAAATTTAATTTTCAAATTCACATTTCATCAAAAGTCAAAACCGACCTCATATTTGTATTCTCAAAAACCTTTTATTTTTATTCAACTTGAGATCAATTACACTCGGCCAGTTCTTCCTTTCTCCGTACTCTTAAAAGCCTGACGAGACATATGCATATATATTAAAATATATATTTACTTTATTATTTTATAAAAATAAAAATAAATAATAATTAAATTTAAAATTTAAAATTACTTTTTATTATTTTGCCACTTCACACTCTTTATTAATAACCAAAAAATTTGTTGTTTGCTAAGGTTTAAACTTTTTCACATGTATAAAATTTTACATATTTTACATATATAAATCATAATAAATTGAAATATCTAATATTATCCATTAAAAGATTTAAATATCTATTTATAAATATTTGAATATGAAATAATTGGATCAAATAGTGTAAGATATTTATTTATTTATCATCCTTAGTTTTCAAATAATTATGTGCAAATTAAAGTTTTTAAATTTATGAATTCAAAATTTAATTTAATTAATTCATTTAATTATTTTTAAATAATGACATTCAATAAATATAAAATTTTAATTTGAATATTAATAAATTTTATTATTTTATATGAGTAAAATTTTATATTTTTATCATATCTTCAATAAGCCCTTGATCTTTGTATTCAAATAAACTTTTAACTTTTAATTTGTATTTGAATAAGATTTTAATTCTTAATTTATACCTAAATAAACTCTTAATATAAATAAATTTTTTATTTGAAATAAGAGTTCATTTGGATATAAATTAAAGAATAAAAACTAATTTTACTCTAATAAAAATATAAGGACTTTTTAAAAAGGTGAAATAGTTTATAGGCTTTTTAGTATGCCTTTATATAATTATCGTTGAGTGATGTTTGGTAAAGAATGATAATCCTAAAAATATGGTGATTTACACATGTTAATTAGAATATGGTGTTTAGTAAGCACTTAATGATCTTACATGGCAATAATTTTGGACCACCAAGAATGATTAAACTTGGAGAGTGATATAATTCTTATATAAAATGATGAAAATTTTTTATTACTAAAATAAAGTGATATTTAAAATTAATTTAATATCTAAATTAAAAATGTTCTTCTTCTCAAAATTGTATTTGTAATTGCTTTATATTATAATATTTTTTTATATTTTCAAATTAATATTCATTATAACAAGTCCAAAAATAAGTTGTGTTTTTTGTAACTTTTATTTTAATAGTTTATATAATATAATATTTTAGTTTTTCTTTTGTTATGATTTTAATAGGTTAGTTTTATTTTTTAATTCAAATATTTTTTACATAATTTATATTATAAACATTAATTTATCTATCCATAAATATATTTATTAATTTAATATTTAATTACTAATATTTTATAAATTATTATTTTAAAAAATATTAAAATTATTAATTTATTTAACTATTATAATATATATGATTGTTTGAGCAATTTTAAATAATATTAAACGTAGTTATTTTTAATTCTTAAAAATTGATGATTATTAATCAAATAAAGTGATTATAAGTCATGAGTAATAAGATCATTTCAATAATTAAATTAACTTGATAATATTAAAAATGATAACGAACCGGTTAAGAATTGGTATCAAACAGAAAGTTCATATCCCATCATCTTTCTTTCCTATTCTTAAACTGCAGCCTCACTTAATCTCCAAAAATCACTAAAATAAAGAGCAAGTTACAATACCATTAGATTACTGTAAATTTCGAACACCAACAACATTCTAACAATATATGGAAATTAAAACAAGATATTAGCAAGCAAAGGATATCACTAATTATTTATTTGTTGTTAGGTTTTATTTCCTTTTCTTCTGCGTTTATATTTAAGCTACACAATTCTTCTACTAGGCACTCCAATGCTTCATCTGAACTCCCACCCTTTTGGATGGCTGCCAATGCAGTCTTCCTGAGCTGCATGGCTCTATTCCTCTCCTCCCTGAACCTGTCCATGCTCACCGAGTCAGACAAGATCCGAGCCAGTTTGGTTGCATCAGGGACACTGTCTAAACCCTCGCAAACTCGGATGGCCACTCCCAATTCGTCAACCAACAGCTTGGTATTGTCGAAGTGGTCAACTTGCATCGGCCAGGCGAGCAACAACACTCCACCAAGGAGTCCTTCAAGTACTGAATTCCAGCCGCAATGAGTCAAGTACGAACCAACGGCTTGATGCTCCAGAATCGCCAGCTGAGGAGTCCACCCTTTGATCACTAGTCCCCTCCCTCCCACACGCTCTTCAAACCCCCGGGGAACCACGTTTTGGTCGTCACCATTTTGTTTCCCTTTCATTGGATCCTTGACAGCCCAAATGAAACGCACCCCACTCTCCTCCAATGCGGAGGCTACCGCATCCATCTGCTGTTTGGTCAAGGTAATCTGGGTTCCGAATCCAACGTAGACTACTGTTTTGTCACTTTGACAAGAATCAAGCCATGCCACGACTTGATCTTGCTGTATTGAGCTTGGTCCGCCCCTCTCATTGGAACCCATGCTGCTAGCTTTTATAGGTAGCAAAGGCCCAACCGCCCACAGCCGATCATGTTTAGTAAACTCCTCCTTGATCATATTCATTTTAGCCCCATCTAGCTCAGTGAAGGTGTTGAAAATGAGACCCCAACTTCCTACACTTACAAGATCTACCCCTGTGGAAAAAGCATCATCCCTAACTTTCAGGGCCTTAACCATCCAATGAAACATTGAATTTGCATTGAGAACACTGAAACTCAAATTTTGGATGTTGAGATGAGAAGCAAGCGAATTAACCCAAGAACTAAGTAACATATCAGACAGAATAGCAACAGGAGGATATCGGTGGGCGTGAAACCATTGAACCAGAGGATCATAAAGTTTACTCAAGGCTGTCACGAAATCAGGTGCAAACGATAGAGTAACATCTTGCATATTTTCAACTCCAGGAGGGATGGAAGAGTGAGAAGGGAAAGGAAGAACTAAGGTTTGAACGTTGGACGACGAGTGGAAAGATAGAAGAGGATTTAGATAGTGAAGGTTTTTGGGTGTGACCAGGATTGTGACTGTTAAGCCACGAAGGACAAACTGGTGGATCAGATCCATATGGGGAAGAATGTGGCCAGCAGCAGGGAATGGGATTGTCAAGATGTGGACGCCATTGCAGTCACCTTGAGTGGCCATTGAGATTAGTTGTAGCTTCAACAAAACTGAAGATGAAGACTAAATAATGTTAAGAAAATTGTACCGTCTGTCAGTTCCTTTATGTCATATATATTGTTTTGTTAATAAAATTTTGGATTATGGATTGAGGAAAAATCCACTAAATTAACTAGCTAGATACTGTGTATATTAATAATTATTAGATTATAATAAAATCTGTTGATAAATAAAACTTGCTTACCATGTGAGAGTTATAAAAAAGAATTAAACTTTCGAGATCTGCAAATACCATTAATTTAAGTGTGGTCGAGAATCGAGAATAAATCTTGTCTATAAGATTTAGTGGCAGATTCATAATTTTTTTTTTAGAATTGTTCACTTATAAATTATAATATATATAAAAATTATCAGTAAATTTATTTATTTTATTGATGGAAAGAGTGTTTGAAAATATTTTTTTGTTTTTCAGATTGTCAAACGTTCCACCTTCAAGCACGGAATCGCCACTCGTAAGATGATCTTTTTTAAACAATATAAACAAAGATTATAAAATTGGGTTGTGTTATGTGTCTGATCAAACGTTGGATTATTCATTAACAAAATAATATTTCCAGTCTTTGCGCAAGTTATCCCTCACACATGCAGGGCAGACTTCCCAAAAAATCACACATGGAATGCAGACTTTCAATATATAAATCAGTTGTCATTGTTCGTGATTGAATCCGCATATATTTATCCTTAACTAGTTGTGAATGTTTAATTAATCAGTTGTCAGGACTTCGCATTGGTCTATTATCCCATGTTAATGAATCTGAATGTGCATTCTGGCACTACAAGAAAATGGTGTATTAGCAACAGTTTTGTAGCGGTCTTTTATTTACAAACGCCTCTAGCTTCCGTGTTTTTATAAAACTCAAAGCGTATATTACCAAAACGTCACTAAATATTCAAATAGCGACGTTGTTACCTATAAACGCCACTAAAGACAAAAATTAGCGGCGTTTATTAACTGAAATGCCTTAAATAATCCTTTCTAAAAAATTGAAGTGATTATTAAAGGCTTTTTTTGCAAAAAAATAATCCTCTCATAAAAAATAGAAGCAATTATTGAATGCGTTTTCTATTGCAAATGCCTTCAATAATTTCTCTAAAAAATTGTAGAGGATTATTGAAGGCATTTTTTGTCAAAAACTGCCTTCAATAATCCCTTTCATTTTTTATGAGGGGATTATTGAAGGCATTTTGTGCAGAAAATGCCTTCAATAATCCCTTGCAATTTTTTATGAAAGATTATTGAAGGCATTTCAAGCAAAAAAATTCCTTGAATAATCTACTCATAAAAATAAAAGCAATTATTGAAGGCGTTTTTTGTAAAAAAATGCATTCAATAATTTCCCTAAAAAGTTGTAGAAGACTATTGAAGACGTTTTTAGTCAAAAACGCCTTCAATAAATCTCCTTGTCAATAAATTTATTAAAAATAAAGTAGCATTGTTAGTTAGAGTATATAGTTGTTAATCATAAAGTCGTAGGTTTGATCCTTCCTTTTAACATTTTATGGATTTTTTAAGGGATTATTGATGGCATTTTTGGCCAAAAATGCCTTCAATAATCCTTTAAAAAACTTTAAAAATCCTAAAAAGAAGGATCAAACTTGCAACCGTATGATTAACAACCGTATATTTTAACTAACAATGCTATTCCATTTTTGGCAGATTCATTGACAAAAAGATTTATTGAAGGTATTCTTTTATAAAAAATGCCTTCAATAATCCTCTACAATTTTTTAGGAGAATTATTGAAGGCATTGTTTTGCCAAAAACACTTTCAATAATCATCTCTATTTTTTATGAACAGATTATTCAAGGCGTTTTTTGCTTGAAACACCTTTAATAATCTCTCATAAAAAATTACAAAGGGATTATTGAAGGCGTTGTTTGCACAAAACACCTTTAATAATCCCTTATAAAAAATGAAAGAGATTATTAAAGGTGTTTTTTTTACAAAAAATACCTTCAATAATCCCCTCTAAAAAATTGGATGGGATTATTGAAGGCATTTTTGACCAAAAAAAGCCATTAATAATCTCCTCCAAAAAATTAAAAGGGATTATTGAAGGTGTTTTTGATAAAAAAAAAATGCCCTCAATAATCTTCTCATTAAAATTTAAAGGGATTATTGAAGACATTTTTGCAGAAAATACCTTCAATAATCCCTTCAAAAAAATTAAAGGGGATTATTGAAGGCATTTTTTGTCAAAAAACGCCTTAAATAATCTCCTTATCAAAATTTAAGAGAATTATTGAAAGTATTTTTTTACAAAAAATACCTTTAATAATCCTCTCTAAAAAATGTAAGAGGATTATTAAAGGTATTTTTTTGCCTAAAACACCTTCAATAATCCTTTTTTCAAATAGTGACATTTTTTTTAAGTAAACACTGTTATCGTGAAAAAATGACGCGCCTAAAATTTTTTCCCAAAATTTAAACTCCCTCTTTCTTTTTTGTAGTTTTCTTTCTTTCCCCAGCTTTGTTCTTGGAAGAGAATAGTGAGAAAGAAAATTCAAATCAAGAATATTGACAATGTAGCAACGAGGTAGGTGACTTTCTCAAAGAGGAGATGAGGACTTTCCAAGAAAGGTCATGAGCTTTCCACTCTTTGCGATGCTGAGAGAGCTCTTCTAGTCTTTTCAGCCACTGGAAAGTGCTTTGAATACTCCAGCACAAGGTTGCTCTCACTTATCTCATATCTACATGTGAATGCTTTGCCTTGATTCCTGCTCTATCTCTACTGGTTTAATATAAAAATCTTTGCCTGCTGTTCGATTTAATGTGTTGAATGTGCTTGGCTGAATGTGAGAGGAAATGAGAAACGTAATTGTTTTGAAAGAAAATCTTTTAAATCAAGAGAACTGTATAAAAGTATAAATTCATAATAATTGAATGTACTTGAATCTTGTATTCTAGTACAAAAAGAACTTCCTTTAATAATTTGTTAGAAGTTAAAGGGTTTTGGGGTGGAAGGCCAAGGTTTCACATGAATATCTATAAAATATTTGTTGATGCTTGTTCGTACTTTCTTGAACCTTGTTTAAGCCATATTTTATGACTAATCAGCTGTCTTATAAGAAGTTTATGCTTTCCATATATCTTTCCGGTGCAACTTAGAGCACAAATTGATATTTTACCTTTCATTTTTCTTGTCAGAACCTGATCTGCTGTCATTTTCATTTTCTCTCTAATCAAACAGTTTCTAATTTCAGTTTTCTTAATTGAATCTTGTTACAATTTTAGGTTTCCTATGCGTTTTTTGAATGTTCTTTAAGATTTTCATAATGAAACTTACAAATTCTCATGATTTCCTTTTCAAATTCTATAAATTCACATTGAACTCAAATCTAGTTTCAAACTGTACACCTGACCTATCTTCAGTCTTTTGATCAAAACTCAATGATTTCTACCTTGATTTACTTCAATTTTTTTTCTAAATTCCTAGTTCATAAGGCTATAATCCAGTAGAAATTTAGCCTCAAATTCTATCTGTACAAGTACAGTTAAATCTTCAAAGTTAAGGCTGAATCCATAAGGTAGAAATGATCCATGAATGAGAACTTGATGAATGATGATGCTCTCTCCTTCTAGGTGTTCGATTTGATTCTCTCATACTTTCCATTCTTAGTTTTACATGATTACTCATTATTTTTTAATTGATTGCATTTATTTTCATGAATTGATTTAGTGTTTAGATAGATTTAATTGTTAATGCTCTTTTTGTCTCTGTTTTAAGTATCACTTGAGTTACTAGTTCATTAAGCTGGGTTTTCTCTATTTTGCAGCCATTTTCTTGTTGAATTTTGTAGCAAACTTGATTGATGAATTGTAGCAGTTGAAAGGTGCATACTGTAGACCTATCAACTTGGATTGGTCCTCTATACTTTTTCCAATTACTTTCTAATGATTCCATGATATAGTTTTAGCTACTGCTAAGTCTAAAAAACATTGATCTCTATAGACACAGCTGTACCATTAGTTCAAGGTACAGCATAGTTGATTTATCCATTACACAATTTGTATTTCCCTCTTGAAACTTTATTACGTGGTCATTTTATGTTGAAGGATTGGTTTATTTCCCTCTTAAAGCATTTGAATCCGTTTATTTCTATGAATTTATTTATGAGCTAAAAATATGATTTGAAATGGTTTATCTTATAAACTTCATTGAATCAAATAATCTTTATCTTTTCCAATGCAATCAAACATGAACTTGATTGAAGATCTATCTCTCAGCCTTTCATATATTCTTCTTCCCTCAAATTATATGGCACTGCATTTCAAATCTAGCAATTTCATAATGATATATGCAAAACGGAAGAACTATGATTATGAAAGGCATTTTTGTGAAATGCACTCAGAAAGGGAGTGTACATCTTTTTGCCTTATGCATTTATCTTGATCATTGGCCAAAAAATATTCTTAGTTTGTTGTTTTGGTTAAATCTATTTCTCTATTATTTCTGTATGTATGTAACAATGAGATCTTGTATATCTTCCTTGATTTTATCTTGCATTACAAATTTTATGATACTTTTTATAGCTTACCCAGTGACATTTTTCAATCAGAATGGAACCTGAAGTTGTGGACAAGATAAATGAAATGCACTGTGATGCATTTCTAACAGCACATTTTGAGGTTCTTGAAAAAATGTTCTCTTTAGCAATGGAAGCCAAGATGAAGAATGGACGTTGTAGGCTCCATTTAAAGCAAGTGCGACTCCTTCCATGAAGTCTGTTGATGGGCAAGAGGAAAATAAATGCAAAGTGGAATGTTATTGTATGTATTAAACTTTGTGTTACATACTTCTTGGAATAAATTATATATTTAGATATTTAAATATTTATAATATTCAGTTTATGAATTTAAATTCATTTTTATTTCTTTTAACAATTTTTATTTAATTATAATAAATATTAAAAGAAAATTAAAAAAAAAGTAAAAGTTTTTATTTAGCGGTGTTTGTATTTAAAAATGCCACTAAATGCTGAATTTAGTGATGTTTGTATAAGAAAACACTGTTAAATTTAGTGGTATTTTTACTACGAATTTCATTATTTTCAACATTTAGCAGCGTTTTTAAATACAAACGCCGTTAAATTAGCAATGTTTTTTTTTTATACAAACACCACCAATTTAACGGCATTTTTATCACTAAATTAGCGGCGTCTTAAAGATACAAACACCATTAATATAGCAACGTTTTCTAGATGCAAACGCTGCTATATTAGCGATCCACTAAAATAGCGACGTTTTTTCGAAAACATCGCTATTTTTCGCGATGCATGTATAGGCGGCACTCTGAGTGGCATTTTTCACAAATGCCGTAAATCTTTTAATGGCATTTATAAACGCCGCTAAACGTTAAAAAAAACACAACTAAAAACCTAAACCCCTATAGTGTGGTCTCTTCAATAGCTAATAAATGATTCTTATTTCCAAATCCACAAAGGTAATTAATCTAGATTCATAATGAAATCTTTGATTTTATCATATATAATTCATTTAAAAAAACAAGGTTTCAATGATAAAAGAAATATTAATAAAAACTTTTCCTTGCTAAAAAAATTATTATCGATAAATTTTTTATAGATTAATGACAAATTTCCTTTCATTAGAGACCTTAATTTATCGATAAAATTATCAACAAACTCCATCAATAAAGTCTGGAGGTAAAATAATTGGTCAAGCATTATTTTTATCGACAGCATTTCGTCATTAAATTACTACAAAAGAATAGTTCTTTTAATGATAGATTTTAATGACTATTATAACAGTTTTGGGGCTGTCTGGCAAATTTGAAAGAAAAAATAAGTCGTTATCAATTTTTTTAATTAAGTGTGATTAATCATTTATTAAAATTTACATTTTTAATAAAATCTTAAAATTAATTAAAAGGATAATTTTTTAGTTTATGAAAAAATAAAATTAGGTTCAAAAGTATGGTTACGTATGGGGAAGGATTAGCATCCCAACCATACCCATTTTAAAAATCATATCAATTAACAATGTGTTATCATTTAATTTTGACAAAAAAAAAACCTTAACTTTGAGATTTAAAAATAATTTTCATTATTTTTCTTATCGTAGCAAAATAAATCTTTTTGTTTTTTTTCTAAACTTCATTTGGAAAATAAATAAGAATCTTGTTTATTGAAAAATTCCCAAAAATATTTCAAGACAATATTAAAATAAACTTTCTCATCTAAGAATTTTTTAAAATTACTACTCGGACTTATCAAGAATCACATTCTTGATGGTTTATATTTATCTTCAAGATTAATATTTAAAATGCATATGATAAAATGATACTTTTAATCCAAGTAATTTTTTTATAAAAAATTTTTTTTCTTATTATTATTATTTTGTTATTTTGTTATTTTAATTTTATATTATTATATTATTAATTTATTTATATATAATTAAAAAAATGAAATATCGTTATCAAAAATTATTCTAAATGTTCTAATACATTGACGATATTTTAGATGAATTTTCTCACCTAGAAATTCATAAAGAATCATTTTTCAAA
This sequence comes from Durio zibethinus, assembly GCF_002303985.1. Next base: position 19,427,927 of record NW_019167949.1, on the reverse strand, counting down.
TTTTTTTAAGATCCCATCCTTAGAAACTTGTGTTTATTTTTCAAAAATTAAATGACATGCCTGCAATGCAAATAATGAAATGTTAGTGTACATATTTTTATTTATTCATTCTTCGAGAAAAGATTTATTTATTTATTTCCTTTAATATTATTATTATTATTATTATTATTAGAAGAAGAAGTAGAAGAAGAAGAAGAAAAGGAAAAGGAAAATTTTTATTGTATTAAAATTTTTTATAAATACTTCAATACATTTGTAGTATTTAAAATAATATCTCCTCTCCTAGAGATTTCTTAGGCCTCATTACTTGGATAACTTTAGAATCTTATCATCGAATAAAATTTTCTCTTGTATTTTATGAAATCATTTGATTTTTTTTAGGGTTGAAATTTATTTATTTGTGAGATTAAAAATTACATTTTTTCATATTTGTTTTTTTTTTTTTTATAAATCAAGATTTAATATTTATTATAAAGTCTAAACTTTTAAATGTGCATAGAAAAATGTAAACAAAATGAATAAAATAAAAATAAAAATCTTAAAAATTTACCTAAAATGGCCTGAAAAATCGATCAACAGTTTAGTAGGGTGGTTCAGTCGGTCTGGGATGGTACGTGCGATTTTGATCGATTTTCTACTGGTTTAAAACAATTTTGGCAAGGTCAAACCAGATTAGACCGATTTTCTAATGATTCGATTGAATTGGCTGAAGGTTTAAAGAGAAACAAGTTGCCGGGTCAGGTGCTCAAATCATGGGTTGGGTTGGGCAAATGTTTGGATCCCTTAGTGGTGAAACGGTGTCGTTTAAACCCTTTTTTTAGCTCATTTTTTCTTTATTACAATAAAAACTTCCCAAAAGCTCTCTCAACCCTCCTCTACATACCCAGAATTTGATCAATGGTCTATCATGTCGACCAGTCATTGACATCGATTGATGTCTAAATTTCACCTAAAAAATCCTTTTGACCTCATCTTTACTGTCTCGAACTCTTTTTTACCAGAAAACCCATTAAAACACCTAGATTTAAATCAAAAGTTATGGTTTCAACACCTCAAAACACCTCCTTTCATTGCACATTTTGCCTCTATTTTACACTATATTGCTCCTCCTTCCTTGCTCATCCTTCCCATAAAAGAAATGGAGTTTCGATCTCCCTTGAACACCCCAAACTGAAAGTTCTTCCTTTGTATCTTTTTTGTTTTTTCTTGTTGTTTTATTTTTCTTTTTTATGCTGTGACTTTTTGCTTGTTGGCGCTAAGGTTCCCTTGCCTAAGGGATGTGGGGGTTTTTTTGTACTTTTCTTTTTGTTTGACTTGATAACTTTGGATAGGGTATTTGGGATGAGAGTAGGCTTAGGTGATTTGGCTTATATGATGTTAACAATGAGGGTTTGGTTGTCAAGGGAAAGTCTTGGCTGGTGTACTAGTGGCTGAGTAGAGGGGTTGAATGATGGGAGTGGTGGTTTGCAAGAGGTTGTGATAGGGATTTGGGTATGCTTGGGTTCATGGGGCTCCTTTTGGTGGTGGATGATGATATTGGGGTTTACTGATCGATGGTGTGGTAGAGCATTGGTAGATTAGGCTCTGGTGATGGTGGCTAATTTTTATTAGAAGGCTTGCTAGTGTTTTTGCTATCGTAGAGGTAAGAGCAACTGGCTGAGTTCTTCTCTAAGGTATTTCCCCTATATGGATTTTGGAGCCCCCTTTGGTGATAGCAAAATGGTAGGATTTAGGTTTTCTTTTTTCCTGTTTGAATTGGTGCTCCCTTCCCCTGTCATAAGAGCCTCTTTTTTTTTGTGTGTTGTGAATCCTCCCTTATTTTATTATTAGAAACCTTTGGTAAAAATCCTTCAATTCTTCTAAAAAGATGATTGAAAATTTTAGAATGTAGCTACAGTGGTAGCAATCGCTTACTGTCATTTAGGGTTTGGAGCTTTTTGGATCAAATTATGTAAAAAGTCAATGGGGTAAAAGTGAAGTGAACATAAAAAGCCATAAATGAGGTATGCACATGGGAGAAAGGGAAGGTTCTGGCAGGAAAAATTGGCTACCATGGCAAACCAAGCTTTAGGATTTAGCTTTTTCTCTTTTTTTTTTTTAATTTATCAATTAATAAAAATAATTAAATTTAAAAATAAATAACATTGGGCCTTAAAATCAAATTAATCCTAAAAACAATAAACTTGGGCATTAAAATCAAAATTTGGATTTTGGATTTCTATTGGGCCTACAACCTCTCTTGACATTAGCCCAAGTTTGAATTAGATTGGCCTTTAATTCATATAAAATTAGTCCAAAAACAATTGATCTCAAAACAAAAATCATTTAGGTTTTAGGTCCAAGACAAAATATATCCAATTAAAGAGTCCAAATTGGTGCAAATTAGGATGTGAAATCATGCATAAAATTGAACAAACTCATACAAGTTGAAAAAAATTTGGTGTCTACAATAACAAAAAAATAAAAAATAAAAAATCTATCGGTAAAAGCTTTTAAATCCCTAAAATCTCCTCTCATTTGTTTCTCTCTGACATCCCTAAAAGCATGCACCCTTAAATTCGGGGATTATAAATAAAATCTCATATACCCCTTACCTCATTATAATAAAAAAAAATTCTTATTACTCTTAAATTAATAAATGATTATAACATATAATATAGTATAGGTAAAAGTGTTCAAGGTCCAAGCTATCTGTTAATGCCCAAAGTCTTTAAATATAATTTACATTTAATTTTTTTCTAGAATTAAACCATTCTCTCTCATTCTTATTTTTCAATTTAAAGATTCATGGGTATTTTAAAAAAAAACTCGAAGTGTAATTTTTTTTTCTATTTGGATTATATCGAAAGGAAAATGTTTCTAGAAGTGCATTTGCATTATATATGCATTGTAACGTATAGATCCATGGACCTACCACTAAACATGGATTAGAGAAGTCACCACTAATATTTTTTGCTTAGGTGTGATTGGTCACTTGATCGAATCTAATCCACTTGATCGAATCTAATTCATGAAACTAGATTTTAGGTTCAGGAGTGCAGTTACACGTGAAGAAGGTTATAGTACCCTTATAGCACCCATCCTAAGGATGGTACCTGTTTGATTCCAGATTATCCAAGTTTTAAAAATGTTTATGTTTTGCCAAAATATTTAGTATTGAGAATTAATCTTAAAATTGTCTCAACAGTTTAGTAGATATTTAAGATAATTCTTTCACCTCATGAGTATTCATAGAGATTAGTGACTCACCCTGAAGAGGTTCCATCATCGGATTTATTATAGTATTTTTTTTTAAGTAAAGTCTCCTAATAGTTTGGTAGGACTTACTTCGAGGTTGATCTCCCAATAATTTGGTGAGAGTTTATTTGAAAATATTTATAAAATTTAATTTATTATTTATTATTATTTTTTAAAAATCATTAAGTCTCTTAATAGTTTGGTAGGACTTAATTTGAAAAGTAATCTTTTAATAGTTTAGAGGGTAAAGAAATATTTTTTTAATTTCATTTTTTAATTGAAAATCGATTTATAAAATTTTTCAATAGTTTGGTGGATTCCATAAAGATTTTTAATTCATGAAAATTCTTTAATAGTTTGGTAGGATTCATGAATTTATTTGACAGTTTTTTTTATTACTATGTTTCTTTTTGAAAAAAAACTATTTGAAAACATTTTTTATCCTTTTTTTTTTGTCATTACATTTTTTTGTTTCTTTGCTTTTTGTTTTCCAGAAATAAAATAATTTTCCATATATTGAATTTAAAAAAAAAAAAAGCTGAATAAACTAGTAAAATAAAATAAAAATAAATGAAATTAAAAATAAATGAAATTAAAAAATAAATGAATAAATAAACAAAGAAAATAGAATCAAAAAATAAAATAAAAAGGAAAAAAGGAAAACCTACGATTCAGATTGGGTTGGCACGCGGGTCATCGGGTAGACGCATGGGTCTGGGACTTGCAAAACGATGTTGTTTCAAGGTGGTATGAAAGCTACTCTCTAGCATTTTGTCTCAAAAGCCTTTGCCCACACTCTCTCTAGCCCTTAATTCTCTCTCCCTTCTTTATAGATTAAACCCAACACACCCACCAAAAACTAGAAATTCTTGCCAATTTCTTGGAAAATCATTGAAAGTTGGTCGAAAAATTCAAACTCCCACTGAAAAATTCATCGAAAAATTCATATGTTCTTAAAAAATCTACATTTCCCAGAAATCCCTAGAAAATCTCAAATTTTTTTAAAAAGCTCCCAAAATTTCCCAGAATTTCACCTTAAACTCCAGAAACCTAAATATCAACCCAGAATTCCAAAAACTTTTCAAAATTGAAATCCAGAACCCTACTACCAAAAAATTCCTAAATTGCTATCACCAATAATTTGCTACCATTTAACCGTGTCCTGTACCTTTGATCTTTAGTTCAATTTATAGGTAACCTTTAGGAGCATCTTTAAAAAACAAATAGAATCGTCCCAGGCTTGAATCCTAGGATTGGATTATGTCCGAGCATGATCTTAGGTCCCAATTGATTTTAGCAATTATACTAATATGATTTTGCATTAAAAACATTGACTATGGGATTTTGATTTGTTGATTCAAAATTTTAGTTTCCCAAAATTCTTGTTGCAAATTGAACGAGAAAGGAAAAGAGAATAAAGACAAAATTAAAAATCATAATAATAATAATAATATTGATATATTAAAGTATAATAAATATAGTATAATGATAATAATATCAAATAATAATAATAATAATAATAATAATGTATTGCATAATTACTATAATAATACTAATAATAATACTATATTATAATATTATATTATAACATATGATACTATAACAAAAATACTAATAACAAAGAAAATTGATCTTGATTGGTCCCAAACATAAATGGGTGTCTACAGCTATCATTCTTTGCATATCACTGTTAGTCAAAGATGATACAAAGACCTAGATACCCACTCTGTTCGAGTCAAATCATTGAATGAAAATGACTAGGATTGAACCGCAAGTCAAAAAGATGATCTGGGCTGAATCGAGATCGAATAACTAGGATAATGAATGACCAAGATGATGTCATGATTTAGGAAAATGATCTAGACTGAGCCGCAATCAGATGACTAGGATGATGTCGTGAGTCAGAAAGCAACCAAGACTAAGTCAAGGTCGTATATGAATGACCAAGATGATACCATGAGTTTGTAAATGATCTGGACTGAGTCGAGACCAGATGACTGGGATGATGCCACGGGTTTAAAAGTGACCAAGATCAAGTCAAGGTCAAAGATGAATGACCGGGACAACATTGCAAGTTTAAAAGTAACCAAGATCGAGTCGAGGTCATAGATGAATGATTAGGACGATGCTGTGAGTTTGAAAGTGATCGAGACCGAGTTGATGTCGTAGATGAATGATCAAGATGATACCACGAGTCAAGAAAATGATCTAGACTGAACCGAGATTAAAATTTTTTATGCATGATCATGCAATGATATGAATGTATGCCCTATCTATGATGCAAATGGAATATCCATCATAGTACTAAGGCTTTCACATTTTTCATCTACATTCTTATTTCTGTACACCTCTAGCAAGGAAACTATCTTTCATTACCCTGAATAAGTATTTATCTTCATCCCAAGGAAAGCTTTTGAAATCAATGATTTTTTTTTATTTGGAGGAGTTCATCCTTGGCCCTTATCTCTTTTAATTTTCTCAAAGCAACAAACAATTTCTTATGACCTTGTTCAATTATTAATCATTATCTCTATTTCAAAATATGAGATGCAAGTTAGGCACTTCTTTTATTCATGACAAGGTATAAAAATAAAGGACAAATATATATTGAAAGTCAAAAATAGGATGAATATTTATTTGGATAAGTAATAAATTACAGATGATGGCATAGAAACAAAATGAAAGTGTATAGGGACAGCTATTTAGGATAGCAATGCCCCAAGATAAATGATCAAATAATCATGACAACAAATCTTGGATTTATTCAAAAACTCAACTAAAATATGATGCCTCGACATTTCGGACTTCATTGAAATTCATTGACTTTGGTATGCCTTTTAAGTGATGTTGTATTCTACTTATCCAAATTTCCCTCATTCAGTTTAAGCTACTTTTTTAGGTTTTCTACTTGAACTCTCCTCCCTTTTTTTGGGTTCAAGTAACCCTTTTAAGTTTTTTGCTTGAACTTTTTTTTTTTTGGGTTCAAGCAAAGTACTTTTCACAACATTAGAATTAATAGGATTAGAAAGCTCACTCCATCCATCCCTAACAAGATTAAGGCTTCTTCTAAAAAAACTCTTTTTACAACATATGGTCCTTGCCAATTTAGAGTCCATTTCCCCCAATCATCATGTTGACTTGAAAGACTTCTTTTCAATACTAACCTTTTTTTTTTAAATTGACGAGGTCGTAGCTTTTGTCATGAGTTCTCATCATTTTCTTTTGGTATAATTAGCCATGGCAAAGTGCTACTAATCTCTTTTTGCAATAAAAATTAACTATTCATAGTGCTTTTAGACCTATTCAACCTCTTCTAATTCCACTTCCTTTAAGACTCTTAAAGAAAAGATTTCTACTTCTATTAACAATAAGCTTTCATTTCATAAACTAAGAAAAAAGAGGTTACCCTAGTAAAGGTGCGCATGGAGGTTTGGTAAGCATGCAGAGCGAAAGGTAGTTTTTCATGCCACTCTTTATATGTATCAATCATCTTTTCTAGGATACTTTTGACATTCTTATTTGCAGCTTCAACCGTCCTATTCATTTTTGGGCAATATGGAGCTGAATTGTGGTGCTTAATCTTGAACTAGGTACACACTTCCTATATCATCTTACTATTCAAGTTCCTTGCATTGTTTAAGATGATTCTTTTTGGAAGCCCATATTTGGAAATTATCTCTCTTTTGATGAATTTACAGACCACTGATCTAGTTATAGTTGTGAAAGAAGTAGCTTCAACCCATTTAGTGAAGTAATCAATCATCACAAAAATAAATATATTCCCATTTAAGGCTTTGGGGTAATGGGACCAATGATTTCAATCCTCTAAATAGAAAATGGCTAAGGTGATGCCATAACATGTAGAGTAGTAGGTGGGGCATGAATTTTGTTGACATAAATCTGGCATTTGTGACATCTTCGAGTGTAGTGAATGCAATCTTTTTCCGTTGTCAACCAATAATATCTAGCCCACATGATTTGTTTAGCCATCATGTGTCCATTTGCATGTGCACCACATACGCCATCATGGACTTTCCCAATAATCTTTTTAGCCTCAAAGGCACTTACACAATATAGTAACACTTGGACTCTACTTTTTTTATACAAAACTTCTCCATTTAAAAAGAATCCCATAGGCAATCTTTTCAGAACTCTCTTATCATTTTCTGTTGCTTGATCTGGGTACTACTAATTCATTAGATATCGAATAATGTTCTAATACCACGGATTATAATCTTTTTTCTTTTCCAAGTTGGCGCAATGGATTGGCATATTTCTTACATCTAATTTGATAGGTTAAATTTCAGTTGTGTTACCAATTTTCACCATTACGGCTAAAGTTTCCAAAACATCTGCTATATGATTATCTTCACGAGATAAACGTTCAAACTGGATGCTTTTGAATTGCTTATACAACTTTAAGATATATTTGTGGTAAGGGATGAGTTTTGAGACCTTTGTCTCCCATTCGCCCTTTAGTTGATAGATAACCAAGGCTAAATCTCTAAACACTTTTAATGTCTAGATTTTTCTGTCCAAAGTAACATGCAATTCCACAACACAAGCTTCATATTTAGCCACGTTATTGGTGCAATTGAAATTTAATCTTGCTATCATAGGGTAGTAATGTTCTATTGGAGATATTAATACTGCTCCAATCCCATGCACCATGGCATTGGCAGCCCTATCGAAATACATTCTTCATGTCTCTTCCTCATCCTTGCCTCATTCTACTCCTGAGATTACCATTAATTCTTTATCTAGAAAATCTAGTTTCATAGGTTCATAATCTTTCATAGCTCAATCCATGAGGATTTGGCAATGATGCTTCTTTTAATTGCTTTCTGGCTCACATACACTATGTCGTATTCCAAGAGCATCACTTGCCATCTTGCAATTCTTCCTGATGGTAATGGCTTCTCAAAGATGTATTTGATTAGATCCAGTTTAGCTATGAGCCAAGTTGTATGGTAAAGCATGCACTGCCTGAGTCTTTTAGCTATCCAAGCCAAGGCATAATACATCTTCTCGAGCAATGAATACTTGGACTCATACTCTGTAAACTTCTTACTCAAGTAGTAAATAGCTTTTTCTTTCTTGTTGGATTCATTTTGCTACCTCAGCACACATCCCATTGACTTTTTATGTACCACTACATACAGAATCAATGGCTTTCCTAAAATCGGTGGTGCTAATATTAGAGGATTTGATAAGTACTACTTGACCTTATCAAAAGCTTTTTGGCATTCCTTATTCCATTCATCGAGATCATTCTTTCGAAAGTGCTTAAAGATGTGATCACATTTAAAGGTGAGTTAAAAAATGAATTAAGAAATATAGTTCAATCTGCCTAAGAAGCCTCTAACCTCTTTTTGTGTGCTTGAAGGGGATAAATTTTGAATGGCTTAAATTTTGTCCGGATCAACTTTTAACCCTTTTTTGTTGACTATAAATCCCAATAGTTTCTCTAACTTGGCTCCAAATGTGCATTTGGATGGATTCATCTTGAGTTGAAATTTTCTTAGCCTCTCGAACAATTTTTTGAGATTAGCTACATGTTTTTCTCCCTTTCAAGATTTTGTAATCATGTCATCCACATATACGTCAATCTCTTTGTGCATCATATCATGGAAAAATGTTACCATAGCCCTCTGATAAGTTGGCCTATCATTTTTCAGTCTGAAAGGCATGACCTTGTAACAAAAAGTTTCTCACATAGTTATAAATATGGTCTTTTCCATGTCATCTAGAGCCATTTTTATCTGATTATACCCAGAGAATCCATCCATAAAAAAAATACCAAGTGTCAGGCTGTATTGTCCACTAAAGTGTTAATGTAAAGTAGAAGAAAATTATCCTTAGGGCTATCTCTATTCAAATTATGGTAATTTACACACATATATACTTTTCCATCCTTTTTGGGGATATGTACTATATTAGCCACCCATTCAAGATATTCAACCACTTGCAAAAAGCCTGCATCAAATTACTTTTTTATTTTTTTTTTTATTTTTAATAACATCTTTGGTTTTATTCTTTTCAACTTTTGTTGGACTGGTTTGCATTTAGGCTTCAATGGTAGCCTATGTTCTACTATTTTGGTGCTAGGCCCAAGCATGTCTTGGTAGGACCAGGTAAACACATCTATAAATTCTTGTAACAGATCCTTTAACCGTTGTCTATCAACCGCTGGAAGTGAAGTACCAACCTTGACTTCTTTTTGTTTTCAACATCCGCTAAATTGACCATTTCAATAATTTCTTAATGAGGCTCGATGGATTTACCCTCCTGTTCAGTTAATCTCTATAATTCAAAGATAAAGTGTATTCTTTAGAGTCTTTTTCGATATCAAGTTCATTAGTATTAATTGAATTTTTGAAATTAAACCCTGGATCATTGTCATGATTACCTTCAATTTATTTGGGGACCTGTAAATTAATGAAATAGGAAATATTGATGAGACGTTTTGATGGGATGACGGATGGAATAAAAGAAATAGACAAAATGCATACTTATACTTTTATTAAAATAATGAAAAATAAAAGGCCCAAACATAAGAATTTATCCCAATGCTTTTGGGCATAAGCAATTAGGAGATGTGATTATATTGAAAGAAAATCATAAACAACCGGTGTTTGGATGACACTCCAATTCCACAATTCATAGCCAGGTGGGCATAGGTAAACCAAAGCTTCACCATTTTGGCTTTTGTCGCCTACCATATGAATGGACAATTCGACGAAAGTTTCCTCCTATCTTGGTTTTTTTCTTGCATTCTCCTCAGTTTCCTGGTACATGTATCCTCTATAAATAAAAGTTTCATTCAAATAGGGAACAACCATTAGCCTATTCTTTTTCTTTCTTTTGTTGTCTCGCACTTCTTCCATCTAATAACCTAAACCCAATCTGCCACTATAGTCTTCAATCTTGGGAAGCTCTTTTATCCCTTATAGACTCTTGTCCAAACCAAATCCAATACTCCAACCCTTATTGATCATCTAATTTATTACAATCTTACTGAATTTGAGCCCTTTACCCACTTTATGAATAGGTTCAAAAGATCGATAGGAACATTCCAATGACTCTTCTGTAGCTTCTAGGTATGGGGTGTTTATGGGCTAAGTTACTAACAAATCTTCCTCTCCTGCCACAATCACCAACTGGCCTTTCACATTAAATTTAATTTTTTAGAGTAATGAGGAAGGAACATCACCTATCATGTGAATCTATGGTCTTCCCAATAAGTAATTGTAAGATGAAAAAATATCCATGACCTGAAACTTTATGTGAAAGACATAGGACCCAATTTGCATGGGTAACTCAATATCTCTCAAGACTTTACATCTAGTCCCATCAAATGCTCGAACCATCATATGATTGCTTTAGATATAAGACCTGTCGAAGGGCAATCTTGTTAAGGTCAACATAGGCATGACATTGATAGCTAATCCATTATCTATGAGAACTTTGTTTATTATATGGCTTTTGTATTTAATAGTAATGTGCAAAGCCTTGGTGCTTCCTTTACCTTCAGGTGGAATCTCATCATCACTAAAAGAGATATGACATGGCACCACTATGTTTCCTATTAAGTGATTCACAAACTCTACAGACACATTGTGTGCCACATAAGCTTGATTCAATACCCTTAACAAGGTATTACGATGTGGTTCTAAATTCAAGAGAAGTGATAACAAAGAGATTCTGGCTGGCATCTTGTTCAATTGCTCCATTACAGAGTATTCACTATGTTTTACTAACTTCACAAACTCGCAGGCCTTCTTTTCTTGTACAGACTTTGGAATATTTTTCTATAGCATCATGTCTAGCTCAATCTATGTTTCTGTCATTTTTTTTCTTTTTTTTAAGGTCTTTGGAGTATAACACCTTCTACTTCTGGTTATGCCACCTACATTTATTATGTTGGTAGTTTCAGATTTTGATATAAGCTTTTTTACCCTTGGATTGTTACCTCATAATCATATCTCTATGGTACAACCTTTTCATCTTTGTAAAGAAATGGGTGTGGGACTTTGAAAGCTATTGCTTTGGGACCAAATTTATTCTTGATTGGTTTTAATTTCTCACTACAATGGATGGTGAGAGGTTTAAGCATTCATTTGTTTATCATAGCCACCCCAATATCTTTTGAGGTTTTTGAGTCCTCATATAACTTTATCTAGTATAAGTCTATTAGTTTTTGCACCTCATCACAAAATTGCTTATAGATGTCAATAGAGTACCCTGGAACTCTACTATGATACTTACATCTTTGATTGGGGATGATCTTCCCTCATAGGTGCGTAGAGCTACTTATTGTATCAACATAGCCTCATTTAGGGTGTCATATAGCTAGTTAAATGACATTTTAAGCTCCTCGCCCTTCTTTTTGTATGCCTTTCATCCTTGTCCTAGACATTGACTATATGATTAGGTAAAGGATTCCCATTGATGTTGGGTGTTGAGTTCCCACTAGTATCAAAACTTATCAGCCTTTTTTTAATCAAATATTGCACTTTTTGCTTCAAAAAAATGCAATTCTCAGTAGAATGGCCTATTACCCTATAATGATAGTCACAATGGGTGATGGCATCATACCATTTGATATAGGGAGGTTCAGGTTGTTTTTGTAAGAATAAGGGTAATAAGGTGGTTTTTATAGAGCTCTTGACATAGCTCGATGTAGCTTATGGGTATAGATCAAATATGAGTCTTTCCCTTGTCCATGGTTCTCAGGCACTAATTGTTATGCCAACTGGGTGAGCAAGTCATCGTGGTGAGGATAGATAAGAAGGTCATGCAGTTGGTTGGTAAGGAGAAGTGGAAGTATGGTTTACAGTGTGGTGATATATGGGATAAGTTAGCTAAAAGTAGTTTTTAAATTGCTACCCTTCAAGACTCACAACTTGAGTCTCACTCTTTTTCTTTTTAGACACTCTTTTAGAAGACTCTCCTCTTTTAAGTTTACCATTTTTGATGGCTTTTTCAATGATCTCTCTTAAAATCACCAAATCAGTAAAAAGTTTTTAGTCATGTTTCCTATCATTCTTTCATAGTATGGCAACTTTAAAATGTTCATGAACAGCACTATAGTTTTTTTTCTATCAAAGGAAGTTATACTTGAGTAGCTACATCCCACCATCTTTTGGCATATTGCTTAAAGGATTCGGATGCTTTCTTTTCCATTCTTTACAAGAAAAGGCAATCAAAGATCATATCAATGATGTGGCGACACTAATGAATGAAAGGTAATGTCAAATCTTTCTATGATTTTATTCGAGTCACATCCAACTGAATATACCACCTTGCTGCATGCTCAGATAAGCTATCTTAAAAGACATGTATGAATAGGTTTTCATTGCTAGCATGCACTACCATCTTACGATAGTACATTGTGATATGTGTTATGGGACACTCAGTACCATCATACTTCTCAAATTTTGGTACTTTGAATTTGGGTGGCATTACCACGTCTGGTACTAAACAAAGCCCTACTGCATCCATAGATCCCTAAAAATCAATTCCTTTTATAACCCACAGTCATTCTTCAATCCTGTTCATGTTTTGATCAGTCATAAAATTTTCTAATGGTACAACTGGCTATAGCTTTTCTTTTTCCATTGTCTCGTCCAGAATAGAAAGTTGAATGGGTTAGCTGCCTTTTCAATGAAAATAGGATTATTATAACTCTGGACATTCTCATGACTGAGTGCATAAGTCATTCCCAGGTAGTTGTAATTTGGAAACGTAGCCTATTGTGGTTGAAAGTTTGGGGCGATTTAAGTTTGATGTGGACTCAAACCTGGAGGATATGTTAATTCAGTAGCTTTTTGTAAGGTATCTTCTTTCACTGATTTTCTCTATTTATTTTTTCTAAAGCTTCTGGAATCCTACTTAGTTTTCCTTCAATTATCTCTTAGGCTTTTTCTAGCCTTTCGAAACTGTTCGTATTGTCCTACTCCATTTTCTTGGCTCTAGCCCTGGTGTTGTACGAATGTGAAGGGTGTTGTATGAATGTGTAGCTATTCTTGCACCTTGGTACCATAATTGAAAATTAGTGATGATGCTACAACAATGAATGAATTTGATCTAATGCATGGAAAAAGAAAAGAAAAGAAAATATTTACCCCTTTAAAAATTTCAACAAAAGTGAAATTTTCATTTATTCCACAAGAGTCTATTGTACATCAAATCTAATACTGTCCCTCTATAAAATGCCTAACTTGCTCATACTAGTCCTTAGCCTCCTCATGAACTTTAACAATCTCTGTCTATGCTCCCTTGTTGGTATGAATGAAGCCCTCAACATCTTAGCTTTTTTTGCCATTTCGCCTACCTTGATCATTGATTTACCTATCTGAGCTATGAGATGCTTTATGTATCTTTGTCTTTCCAACCCTTCTATCTTGCCCCACCACACCTAATAGGATAACTCTTTGTGCTTTTCTGTGAGTGTTTTGTATGGTCTCTTTGTTCATTCACCTTCAACTTCAAGGTCAAAATGTAATTTGTGAGCTTTTCATTTTCTTGTTGAACTTTAACATAATCATCCTCTATTTGGAAGCATTCTCTTTTCAACTCTTCATTCTCATAAGCTAGATCTATGTTGTTTATTTCTTTAGCCTGCACCTATATGTGCAATCTCTTGTGCTCTTGTCATAGCTCTCTCAATTCTTTAAGGGCATCATCCCGTTCTCGGATAACCTTTTGAGCCTTATGGGTTTGGATTTTTAATTTTTCTACCTTGTCTTTCCACTATTCTTTTTCTTCCTGAAGCTTTAGAATTTCTTATTTTAGTTTCTTTTTCTTTGCTTCGTATTCTTTCCTTACAGATTCTGGTTTTAAAGGCACATCATTTAACTCTTGGCCCATTGATTGGCAATGGCCTTTAGGCATAGGTGCCACCTCTTGGCCCCTTTTGGTTCTCCAAATCAAATACCTTTGAATGGCCTTATTAGTAAATGGTCATGAGCTTACTCTCTTGGGCTTCTTTCAGATCGTGATCATGTTATCAATCTTTTGAAAAGTTTTGGTTCCTCATATGAATAGTTAAATTGGCTAAGCTTATAAGTCATAGGAATAAACTATTTGGCTCCATGCTATCTCCTTACCATCAGCGGTGCATAACTTATTAACCTTTATAATCCTAAAAGTGGAACCTCTGTCTCATCTTTACATTGATATAACATAGGTTCTCACTTCATCCATGGAGATAACCATTTTACCTAATCGACTATGAGCTTTTACAAATAGATATTCCCACTCTTTTTGAGTCTTTGCTTCTAGCCAAATACTCTAATAAAATTCCCTAATTGGGATTCGACTACGAGAATAAAACTTGGAGAAAATACTCTTCTTGCATTCAAAATGGCTTTCCATCCATAGATACAGTAGTGGTATACAACCCATGAATCATGCTTTGTCATTTTGTCTACAAAAGTTCAGAGACTAATGGTTTCTGACAAGATAGCTGGTGAAGGATTACACCCCTTTTCAATCTACTCAAATAGATCAACCACTTCTATCTCAATATGGCCTAAGTCTTTAGGGAAAATGACCATCTTGTATATGGCCAATGTATACACTTTCATCCCCCGATCATCATCTAGATGTTTGACAATGAAATCTCAGAGAATTTCTCATGAGATACCCTTATGCTTCCTTTTTTCTCAAATATATGAATCTATGAGTTTTTTTCCCACTCCTAAAAAATGACCAAGCTTTTTTCGATTCCTTGACTTATTCTTTTTCACATATACTTTATTTGGAGACCAAAGATGCATATCTATTAAAGTTGAATACTCCTCTATTGTTAACACCAAGTCAACCTCATTGAAGATGAAACAATGATATAAAGGATCCCAAAACTATATCATCACCTTAATGAGTGAGTTATCAACCCTTACTACCAAGAGATATGCAATGTGCCCAAACTTTTGACAAAAGTCCTGCTGCCTTGAAGGAGCCATGCTATTCCATATATCTGATAGGCTTTTTAAATCATTCTGTTTAAGGAGCAAGTGAACTTCCTTTGATAGTATAGAGATATGACCAAGTGGTAAACAATCTCCTTCTTCTTATTGTCTCTTTTCTGACTCTATTTTTACATCCATGGGCGAGTCGTATTTGAAAAGTATAGATGAGGCACAAACTTGACACTTTGTAGATTCCATGAGAGCTTTTGTTGAAATGGATTTTATGGCAAGAACACTATGCAATCTACAAGTATGTTTATGAATATGCACAAAAGGAAAAGAAATAAAAAAAGACAAGGAAATAAGTTAGTCACTTCAATAAAAAAAATAGAATAAGCACCATATAGCAAGTAAGATAACAACATGACCTTAAATTTTGGATTGATTACAAAAGGTGGAAGGATAAGGCTCTATCTATGGTTGGGCTCTTAAAGTTAACTACATACAATTTGGGTTAATTCTAAAAGGTTCCCAAATTGTTCCTTACATCATTGTCCATCATAGACAAGTAAGGCAGCTCGATCCTTGCCTGTCATAGGCTACAATCGAAAATGGTTCAATTTGAGTGAGAGTGTTTCACGAGCCCATGTGGAGACATGAAATCTCACGAAGGCATGAGTACTTCACTTCCTCCTAAAGGTAGAGCTTGGGTAGAGAGCTTATGTTATGCATATATAAATGAATGACAGGTATAATAAATGAATAATTAAATAAATATAAGCAATGAAAAGAAAATAATCTCAAAATTATTAAACAAGGCTCGGATAGTAAGGAATCATTTATTGGCCTGACTCTCGATGTCTCTAGTAGAGTTGTCAAACTATCATAACGTATAGATCTGTGGACCTACCACTAGACATGGATTAGAGGAGTCGTCACCAATCTTTTTTGTTTAGGTATGATTAGCCACCTAATCAAATCTGATCCACGAAACCAGATATTAGGTTTGGAGTATGGTTACGCATGAGGAAGGTATAGTACCTTCATAATGTCCATCCCGAGGATGGTACCAGTTTGATTCTAGATTATCTAAGCCTTAAAAATATTTATGTTTTACCAAAATATTTAGTATTGAGAATTAATCTTAAAATTGTCCCAATAGTTTGGTAGCAGTTTAAGATAATTCTTTCACCGTAAGAGTATTCATGGAGACTAGTATCTCACCCTGAAGAAGCTCCATCGTCAAATTTATTATAGTATTTTTTAAAAAAAATAAGTAAAGTCTCCTAATAGTCTAGTATGACTTACTTTGAGGTAGATCTCCCAATAATTTAGTGAGATTTTATTTGAAAATATTTATAAAATTTTATTTATTATTTATTTTTAAAAAATCATTAAGTCTCCCAATAATTTGGTAGGACTTAATTTGAAAAGTAATCCTCCAATAGTTTAGAAAATAAAAAAATATTTTTTTAATTTCATTTTTTAATTGAAAATCTATTTATTAAATTTTCCAATAATTTGGTGGATTTCATAAAGATTTAATTCATGAAAATTCTCCAATAGTTTGGTAGGATTCATGAATTTATTTGAAAAGATTTTTTTATTACTATTTTTCTTTTTGAAAAAAAAATATTTGAAAAATTTTTTTATCCCCTTTTTTTTGTCATTACAATTTTTTTTGTTTCTTCATTTTTTGTTTTCTCAAAAAAAAGATTTTTTTTACATATATTAAATTTTAAAAAAAAAAAGCCAAATAAACCAGTAAAATAAAATAAAAATAAATTAAATTAAAAAATAAATAAATAAATAAAATAGAATCAAAAAATAAAATAAAAATGAAAAAAAGAAAACCTGTGATTCGAATCAGGTCGATATATAGGTTGGCACATAAGTCACCAGGTAGATGCGTGGGTCTGGGACTTACAAAATGATGTCATTTTAGGGCAATATAAAAGCTACTCCCCAATATTTTTATCTTAAAATCCTCTGCCCACTTGCTCTCTCTAACCCTTAATTCTTTCTCCTTTCTCTCTTGATTCAACCCAGCACACCCACCAGAAACTAGAAATTTTGTTGGTTTTTAGAAAAATAACCTAAAGTTTGCCGAAAAATTCAAACTCCCATCGAAAAATTCATTGAAAAATTAATATGTTCTTCAAAAAACCCAGATTTCCCCAAAATCCCTAAAAAATCCCAAATTTTTCTAGAAAGCTCCGAAAATCTCCCAGAATTTCACCTTAAATTCAAAAACCTAAATAACAACCCAGAATTCCAAAAACTTTTCAAAATCGAAATCCAGAACCCTACTGCCAAAAAATTTCTAAATTGCTATCACTAGCAATTTGCTACCATTTAACTGTGTCCTGTACCTCTGATCTTTAGTTCAATTTATAAGCAGCCTTTAGGAGCATCTTTAAGAAACGAACAGAATCATCCTAGGATTGAATCCTAAGATTGGGTTCTGTCTGAGCGTGATCTTAGGTTCCAATTGATTTCAACAGTTATACTGATTCGATTTTGCATTGAAAACATTTGACTATGGGATTCTGATCTACTAATTCAAAATTTAAGTTTCCCAAAATTCTTGTCGCAGATTGAACAAGAAAGGAAAGAAGAATAAAGACAAAATAATAATAATAATAATAGTAGTAGTAGTAGTAATAGTAGTAGTAGTATTGATATATTATAGTATAATAAATATAGTATAATGATAATAATATGAATAATAATAATATCGAACTATAATAATAATAATAATAATATAATAATAATGTACTATATAATTACTATAATAAAACTAATAATAATAATACTATACTATAATATTATATTATAACATATTATACTATAATAATAACGTGCTGTACTATAACAAAAATACTAATAACAAAGGAAATTGATCCTCATTAGTCCCGAACAGAAATGGGTGTCTACAATATGAAAAAATTATATCCTAAAAAATTTTTTTAAAATACCAATTTTCATTGATTGTTGTCGTGAAATGAGAAGGCCATTGTGCATTTGCAGTATAATGAAATGTAAATTTTTAATTGATTGCAATCTTGAAATGTATGGGCCATTGCCATGTTATGACCACCTTGCATCTTTTTCTCCCTTTGCATTTGGGTTTTTACTTCAATTTATGGCATTTGTCCTTTTGTAGAGTAGCTAAAGCTTTAATAGTATAAAAAGTTGTTTATGATAAAAAATATGTCTAAAAAAATAATATCAATAGATTTGGAAATTTATATTTGTATTATATAAAATACTAATAATTTTTGTATTAATCTCGTAAACATAAAATATATATATTTTTACTTTAATTAAATTTATATATAATTTTTACTAAACTTTTAAATCTTGTTGCTCTTGTATCTTTATTAATATCATTTTTATATCGCGTTTTGAGTTATTAGATTTAATCAATCAATAAGACCATTTTGTTAAGGGGAATTAGGAATTAGGGTAATGAAAAAAAATTTTGGTTCTTGTTGGCAATAATGACTAAAATCTCGTACGAGATTTATTTGAAATTGGTTAGATATTACTTGATGGATAAAAATATTTACAAGAGATGAATTCTAAGAGGAAAGAGATTCTTGATAGGTAAGTTTATATGGTCATAAATAAGTGAAGTGTCTACAAGATTATGTATGAAAAAAAGATGTAAGAGAGTTATAAGATTTTATTGGGTAAACACCTCGTAAGACTATTACAGATTAACGTTTTTATAAATATGTATATTTGAATGTTTGTGAGTAGACTAGAGGAGACTGAGATAGCCAATTGCTCAAGTCCAAACCTTTGCACCACCATTAAATCCTAGGACTCCTAGTCAACTTGTTAGTCAAAAATTACCCAAGAAGAAGAAATAGTTAGATTCTCTCCCCATTTCATATGAAAACTTTTTTTCCTATCTATTTAAAAGACACTTTATCGTCTCTATGCCTTTAAAGCCTTTAAAGCCTTAAAACCCAAAATATTTTAACCCAAATGCAAGATGCGAATACCATGGTGGGAATACAAGGCATTCCATTGAGAATTGTGAGCATTTCAAGAACAAGGTGCAGTCACTCATAGATGCAAAATGGTTTGATCCAACAATAGTAAGGGATTAAAAGATCTAGGAATAATGAGAAGGGGGATGGCAAGTTGGTGAACATGGATGGGACTTTGGTTTAAAGAGGGTCTCCAAGTGATGGGTTAATGAATTTCTTTATGTCGATATGACATTGTCTGTTGAACTTAGATATGTGAATTATGGTTTGTCTTCCATTTTCGCTCTTTTGCCAACTTTCATACTTTTCACTAAAGAGCTTTGTCATTTATGTATTCATTCATTCATCCATCCATCCACTCATCCATTTATGTATCTATATAATGCAATTCATGTATGCTCCAAAATGGAGGAATCTCATGAAAAATAACTCTTACAATTTCTTCTGGAGGTCAAGAGAATATTTGATTTGAAAAGAGAGATGGAAAAGATTATCGAGGGACTTTGTGCTCAAGGAAATGATCAACCTGAAGGATCTAGCTTAAGACCCATAAGGGAGGAGTTAAGGAATCTAAATGAACAGAGAATGTATAATTTCTTGGAAGAAAGAGTTCAAGCTATTAAAGGTAAGGATGAATCTTTTGATGTAAAGGAATATCAACTAATTTCAGATATGGTTATTCTGCCTAAGTTTAAGGTTCTGACATTTGAAAAGTATAATGGAACAGGATGTCCTAAGACACATTTGACTCAATACTTTTACAAAATGGTTGGGTATATTGTGACAAAAAGCTATTTATTCATGTTTTCAAGAAAGTTTAACTGGGGCAGCAGCCAATTGGTATTATAGTTTGGAGAATAGTTAAATTTGTACTTAGAGGGATTTATCGCATGATTCTTGAAGAAATACCAGCATATGTTGGAGTTGGCTCCAAACCGATTAACCCTTCAAAATATGAGAAAACGCCCTAGTGAGAGCAACAAAGAATATACTGTTAAATAGAAAGAAATGGCATCCCTAGTACGACCACCTCTTACCAATAGGAAACTAAATTCCTTGTTTATGGATACCTTTTTTTTCTCTATTACGATAAGTTGATTAGCAATACTTCATTAGAGTTTGCAAATTTCTTGTTTACTATGGGTAGAATTGAGAATGGGATTAAAAGGAGAAGAATTATAAATGCTAATGATGAAATGATGGGAGATATTTTTGTTGAACAAGCACAAGAAACAATTATTGAAGGGTGAAGCCAAAGAAACCTTCATGTGATACAAAAAGACCTTATAAACGCTCATTTTCAATGGTCACCATACTATTCCTAACCAACATTTTGGGCCAAAGATTTTCCTTAACCACATCATCTATGTGCTCCAGTTCCTTTGCCACAAACATTTACAAAACAAATGATCAACCCAAACCATTCACAAAGTCGTAAGAGAAAAAAAGTCGAGATGTATCATTCACCTCTAATGTCTTACGCTAAGCTCTTCACCTTATTGGTCAAAAATCATATGATCTTTGTTGTTCCTAAAAGACCCAGAAAGCTTTCATACCCAAAGTGGTATAATCTCAATGTTAAGTGTGAGTTTCATGATAAGGTCGAAAGACATTCCATAGAAGACTATATTGCCTTTAAGGATACAATTAAGGTTTGGTTGATGCAGATCCCATAAAATTTTAAAAATTGATTAGTGATTTTAATGATGGATAGTGGAAAAGTTATGAATCAATGATGCTAAAATTGAATCATCAAATAGGAAACCTTTATTTGTAAGTTAGAATGTCATCTCAAGAATATTATTGGGAATATGAATTTTTGGGTTATGTTTAAGTATTTGCATTGCATGAATAGATCTTTTGTATCAGAAGTGTTCCATGGATTTATATCATCATTTGATTTTTTTAATTTTTGTTAAATTTTAGACTTGTAATTAGTAAAAAGGAAAAAAATGTTAGATTTGAATAAAGCCCTACAAAGTTAGGTATCAAGGTTATATAAAAAAAATACTCTAAAAAAGGTGAAAAAAGACAAAAGACAAAAAAAATGAAAAAAAACTTTGAGTCTCGTATAAGTTGGCGATCACTATTAGGGATTTGTCAAATACCTAGACTATATTTCTTAAGCCTTTCAAATGATTCCATTCAATAGCCATGACACCTTAAAAGCCATAAAGTTGAATTCATGAACATTACTTTTAGTTCATAACGTTATGATATTC
>NW_019167949.1:19379924-19405552 GCF_002303985.1 Durio zibethinus | reverse complement strand
GTGTAGCTGAAGCCTCAACTATAAATAGAGGGCTGCTCCACCCTCATTTGCACACCATCAAACACTTCTGTTTCAGTGAATACAGAGCATATTCCAGCATTCTACCTTGTTATCCTATTTCTTTTTAACTTGCGTAATCAACCCTTCCCATTGTTCTAGTGTCCACACGCTTGTGTTTTATGCTGACTTGGCATAAATGAGGAGATTCCAAGCCTAAAGCTACACGAATTCTGAGTCTGAGATCGGAGCCCATGACAGTGATATCAGAGTCAGCCCTAAACCATTCGATCCACGCCAAGCACCTCGAGGGAGGTAGGCAAAGTGATCAGCTTTTGTGACGAGGACGTCACGAGGTTAGGTGGAAGAGAATATCATGGACCTAAGAAAGAGTCTTAAATCCCACATCGAACATAATAGGAAGGTCACTAGGGTATAAAAAGGTTCACACCATCTCTGCCTTGTAAGACCTTTTGTAGGATAAAACTATAAGGTCAGAGGGGCCAGAGCGAATAATACCTCACAAAGGTGTGAACCATGGCAAGAAGACTGATCTGAGATGTCGGATGAGTGAATGTTCAGGTCCTGAAACCGCGTGGATTCAGAGATTAAGTCTCGATTCGTGACAATTTCACTAACTTCTTTTGTTAATGCAAAAAATTTTGAACTATTCCAACAAGTGAGAATTCATCACTTTCATGGCTCCAAATCCCCTGCTCCTCGAATGAATGATTTCCATGCTTCGGACAACTCCAAATTCAGATTCCTTGAACTATCTTGGCTCCTGCAGCCTTTGGCTTGAAAGGTACATTCCAAAGAGATGAAGACTTTATGAGAAAGTTGAAAACAATTGATTAGGTTTCGAAAGAAACATCAAAAAGTTGATTTTCCTAAAAGAAGCCAGTTATGGACATTGCTTGGTTCATCATCTCCTCACTGGCAGAGCAATGAGAGTGATTCAATTGGATTTTGGAGTCAGCAAAATGAATGTTAATAAATGTACAGAAGAAACAGTAACAAATAATTTTCTCACTGCTTTTTTTTTTTTGTTTCATGAAATTTCAACCTCTTCATCTTTTCCTTTGCAAATAAAACTCATCTCACCGAGATTCTAGTCTTCAAATATCTCCCAAGAATCAAAATGACAAAAGCCCATCTTAACCCTCAAGTCTTAATGCCTGAAACCTCTAGTTCTCAAATTTGAGCAAAAAAAAATCTTAAAAATCAGAAAGAATATAGCAAGTCACTTGCTTACAGCAATAATAATTTCAAGCATGACCTCAAAAAAATGCTTATAAAAAATATAATGCATATGGTTGCAACAATAGTAATTTCAAAAAACTATCACTGCATAATCTAAAATTTTCCCATCTAGCAGGGAATGCATTTCCTTCAATACAGTACACAGAGAAGTGAATCTTCTAACTACAACACCAAACAAATTAAGAAATAAAAATGTTCATGGCTGCAGGCCTTGAAGCAAAACATCAATGAATGAAACAACATTTAGTTAGTTTATATTTGAATGAAAAGTAAAATTGTAAACCATGGTAATGACATAATACAGACATGTGTCACCAAAAGCAGGTAATGCAAAGTGAAAATATGTCATTTTCTTTTATCTTTCAAGCTCCATACCCTCGATTTTAAAACTGACTCTGATATCACTGAGCTAAAGTTCTCATATATATATATATATATATATATGTCCTTTTTCCTGTAACTCAAAACAAGTTGACTATATAAAATTTTCACACCCTAAAGCTGAGGGTTTAAAATATAACAACATCACATACTCATAGGATAAATCACATAAACATGTAAGGTAACAAATACCATACTGAGTAAAGATTCAGAACCTCAAATTTTTTTTCAAGATAACACCATACAGAATTTCAAAGTCTCTATGTATAATATTTTACAAAACCTAAATTCTCCATAATTCAATGATATAATTTGGTCAAGGGTACAAAAATTTCACTAACTAACAAATTTACTAACGATTGATATCCAAACTACTCACATTTAAGAAACACGAGACTAAAGGCTGATGCTAAACTTGCTAACAAAGGTCTCGTCCAAAGTAATCCTATGGAGGTGCAATTATCGAAAGCTGAACAATAACGATTAAAGGAATGAATACAAAGATTCAGCAAGCAACTGACATCCCCTTATGTGGACTAAGCATGCTTCAAAACATTTTAGGCCAAATGACAACAATAGTTTATAATACAAAAGTTTTAGGTAATCATGAAATTGGAAATATATATGATTTCAAAATCTTATATCATACATTAACAAAACTAACATAGTTCACAAGTTTTAATTTCATAAGTTCAAGCCAAGTTTCATCAGTAATATTATACAAAAATTTAATATGTGTTATATTCAAAATAATATTTACTCAAGATTGGATTCTCACACCACAAAACAAAATGAAGTTTCACAAAGCTACCAAATATAACTATTTAAAATCACAATTGGTTAATTTGGCTTTCATAATTATATTTGCTCAAAGTCAGCTTCTCAAATATCAAACCTAAACAATAGTTTACAAGATCATAAACTTTATAAGTTTTATGTGACATTGGTTAGAATCACAACAAAACCACAATTAACCCCAGTAGGAATATCAAAGACAACCAAATAGTTGCACTGAACAAAACAAAAACTACTATTCTAAAACCAATGGGATGGTACAAAAGCCACTATTCTTAATGGAATGAAAACTACTATTCTATATCGGTAGCATAGTATGAAAACCATTATTCATAAATGGTGGCATGATATGAAAACCAGTTTTACATCACAATGCACATCTCGGACATGACTAACGTTTAACTCTTATTGGCAGGGTTTAAGCAAAGCTATATCATGAACTTTCTGAAATACATCTCATACAAACCACAGCTTCGTATTTCCTTTCGAAATACCTTATGCAATAATTTACATTCTCAAAGATAGATATAGACATATATTTAGACAAAATCATGTTCAAAGATTAAATATAGAACAAAACTACATTCCAAATCCATAACCAAGTTTCATATTCCTTTCCAAAATATCTTATGCAAAAATCTGTGTTCATAAAGATTTATATACACATAGATATTATGACAAAATTATTATGTTCAAAAACTAAAGCAAAACAAAATCCACATTTTAAATTCAAAACAAAAAAGTCATATATACTTTGCATGCTTAACCAAATTTAACAAGTCAAGGGTCAAAATATTATACATTTCATACAAATATAATCATATTTGGGCTGACCTTTAAGGTATGAAAATACCAAAGAAATCAAGTTACTTCCTTGATTTGCTGAATTGAGGGTACGAAACAAATCACTCAAATATCTTAATAACCTAATAATTCAAGAAATATTTCAGAATTAGAATTTAACATAAAACATAAACTCAATAGGTACAAATTCTCAGTGGCCATCCTAAAGCATCTAAGGCAAATGGCAACTTCCTTTACAAACTGAGACTATTTGAAATATGTATTCCTTTATTGAAACCATGTTTCCTAATAATTTGGATTCAAAAATAAAGAAAATTAGAAATTAAAGTTGGAAAACAGAAAATCATTAGCAATATTTTATTTATTTATTTTTTAAGGTTAAATCATATAATCGTCTAAAGGACTTATTTTAAACTTTGTGTTTATTTGAGTTTTCCTTAAAACTACCAACATAAAAATAATTTCACACAAAAGTATTTTTATAAAAAAAAAAAAATTTCACTAAAATCATGTAATTGAAGTTCATGCTAGTTCTAATGAAAATGAATCAAAGTTAACCAAACTTAATTTTTTAAAAAATAATAATTAACATTATTTGTTTTAAGAATTTCCTGATCCTTGGGCTGTCTTTGAACCAAAATATCTCCCAACACCAATCGACTTTAGTGATGAATCAAAACAGAAAGTTAAAGTATGCATGCTAAAATATAGAATTTTGTTTCAGCCAAAATGGTTACCAAAATCATGAGTTTTAGAGGCAAAAAGATTGGAAATGATCACTACATGCCCAGATTTTCTTGGTTTTCAGCTTCATAAAGCTGACTTTGGTGCCTCAGTTCTTCCTTCTCGTAGAACCGCGAAATGAACCATTACCACCACATTAAAGAGGACACTTTCTACTTCAAATAGCACCCAAGTTTAGATCTAAGGAACTGCCAGAATATGGATTTACGGTGACCCAAAGTTGAATCACCAACACTGACAAAGACCCATTTGTTTTCAACTCCAAAATTTAATTTTTCCTACAATACTAAACCAAATGAGTTGCCACAACATGCATTTGAAAGGTCTTGAAGAGAAATTTCCAATTGTACCAAATATGCCACCGAAATGTCACCGAAAAATTGAAAAAATTTGAAACCTAAAGTTGGGTTATGAAGAGAACTAATAAAATACAAAAATCTGAAGAAAAATGAATTTCAATCTTACCTTAAAACTTGATTTACAAACCTTAAAACCCACGGTGGCAGCCTCCCTTTACTGCTGCTGCTTTTTTTTTAATTTTTTTGAAATCTTTTTTTTTTTATTAGAGAAAAGAATAATTTATATCAGAGATAAAATCGAAATATTTACCTTATGACACTTCCAAGAGTTTTGTTGTGTAATTTAATCCCTCTGGCAATATCATCCACTAACTAAACTTATGCAATTGAGTCACTCTTATAATATTATCCAATAATCAACAAAATACTGCAAATTCTTAAGATTTCTAGTAATATAACATAGCACAATAACAAATTTTTAGGGTATTACAAATATATGTGGGTAACAAAAACGTTTTGCACCAAGTAATGCATAAGCAAAACAATAATAAAGACGAATAGATATATTGAATGTAAAAAAAATTGTAAACTGAAAAATCAAAGAAAAATCATATAAAAATCAAATGATTTAACAATTCAACTAATTGTTACTTGTTTTGTCTAAACAACAAACACAATATTTTATTTTTACATTACAATAATATATTCTGTCCAACATAGTAACAATATTAAATAATGTTATAAGCAGAAGGACAAGTGGATAATTTTAACATTAATTTGTGTGATTTTTATTTCTTTATTTCAATGATTATTTATTTACGGGGTGTTTTAAATATATCGCAAAATCTTTTTTGTAAAGGTAATTTATCGAAATGAGTTTTTAGGCAGAGGTGGTCGAGCTAAGCCTTTGTGAAGACAATTTCTAAGATGAACTCTTTAACCGAGATGGTCAAGCTTAGCTCTTTTAGCCAAGCTAATCACTTTGGTCGATGTAGCCCAGTTAAATCTTTATAAAGGTATGTTGTACATCCGAGCACTTTTGATCGAGCTAAATCTAAACTTTTTGATCGAACTATTTTGTCAAATTAGGCTTTTATGAAAACTTTTTTGTAGATCTAAACTCTTTTGGCCTAGCTGAGACCAAACTTTCTAGTCGAGCTATTTTATCGAATTAGGACTTTGTAAAGGTATTTTATAGATCTGAACTCTTTTTAGCTGAGTTAAGTCCGAACTCTTAAGCCAAGCTGTTTTGTTGAGTTAAACCTTTATGAATATATTTTGTAGATCCGAGCTCTTTTAGCCGAATTGAATCTAAGCTCTTAAGTCGAGCTATTTTGTCGAGTTAAGCCTTTAAGAAGGCATTTTGTAACTTTGAGCTTTTTTGGTCGACTTGAGTTTGAGTTATTTAGTCAAGCTATTTTATCAAATTAGGCCTCTATGAAGGCATTTTGTATATCCGAAGTCTTTTGTTCGAGCTGAGTTCGAGCTTTTAAGCCAAGCTATTTTGTTGAATTGAATCCTTATAAAGGTATTTTGTAGATCTGAATTTTTTTATTGAGTTGAGTTGGAGCTCTTTGTCCTAATTATTTTATCAAATTGAACCTTTATAAAAGTTTTTAAAATTTGGAAATGCTAAAGATATGAATGCCGTAACATATTGATTCGAGAACTCAATCGCTAGATCTAAAATATTTTAAAAATCAAGAAAAACACAATGAGTCACCACTAATTTTTTTTTAGAGTGTAATTGATCACCCAAAAATTTTATTTTTTTTAATAAAAACAATGAGTTTAATAAAAAGATAATTTTGGTCTACAAAAATAGAAAAATGTTCGAGAGTCAATTATGTGTGGGAAATGATTAACATCCATATAACACCTATAGAATTGGTACCAATTAATCATGCGCTATTTATAATTTTGGACAAAAATGGCTTTTATATGAAAATTAATTACAATTCCCTTTATTTTGTAAGAAATAAAATTAGTTTAAAAAAATTATTTATTTAGGAATATTTAAGAAAATCTTTAAATTAAATAAAATCCCTCGAAGTCTTCGACATAAATGCAAAATTCGAAGATGGTCTTTTCATTTAAAATTTATCATAATTTTTCATCTAAAATTAATAAATAACATTCTTTGTAAATAATAATTATTAATAACTCTCCTACATCTAGGCAGAGTACTAATCAATTATATTTCATAAAATGTTATTTTACTTTTATTTGTTTAAAACTAAAAATTAAAAAAAAAAACTTTTTATATAGTAAAAAATACAAAAAATAATGTAATTAATATTAAACAACTATAACTAAAACAAACATATATATATGTATTTATATATATATGCATTATAAATGAGAATATTAATTTTAAAAACGAAACATATACAAAATAACGATTAAGTATAAATTTAAGAATCGAGTTTTTAAATATAAAAAGACTACCTAGACTCTTCAACATCTAAGTAGAGTTTGGATACGAATTTTTATATTTAAAATCCCGTCTTATTATTTTTTTATTATTATTTTTATAATTGTTGTTTTAATAAAACAAATTTATTTTGAGTTACAAAAATATATAAAAATTCTTAATAAAATAAAATTTCCTAAATACTCTAACATCTATGCGGTATTCAGGAATAGATTATTTCATAAAAGATTTTCATGTAAATCTTTATAAATTTAAACGAGTTTGAGGTTTTTGATAGGTTCAAGTTTGAACTTTAAGAAATTACAAACTTCTCTTTTTCTTAATAATTTTATATTAATGCAACATGAAACAAATAACTTATGCGAATGAAAATCAAAAATTAAAACAACCAATTTAATTGATTTTTTACGTGTTTTATACATATTTACTTATTATTATTTTCTTTCTAGAAATTAAAAGTGAAATAAATTTTATTTATGACAAATTTTACCTTATATTTTAAATTCTAATTTAATTTAACTTGATTTAATTTTTTTATTTTTGATTTGATTAGAATTTTTTTTATTCTTCAACATTTAGACGGAATTCAATTTTTTTTTTTTAAAAAAAAGTGATTTTGAATTTTTTCCAATATCTAAACAAGGTTTTCAAAATTTATTTATTTTGTATAAAAATTATTTAATAATTCTATCCTATTAGCAAAAATTAAATATAATATCAATGCAAGCCTACATAATTTTTAATTCTTAAACATGTATTTTTCTATAAATTAAGTAAAGGGCATGTAAAAGTATACAAACATGTTTTAAAATAAAAAAAAAAAAATTTTACCCAGCAAACTTTTCACATTGTAGTCCAAAATAGAAGTCTGTGTACTCTCTGGTCTAATGGATAGGCGGGTCTGGGCCGGTCATCCAGGTTGGTTCGGGTATCGGGTCAGACAGGTAGGATCCGGTCCACCCAATTCACTTTTTGTTTTTTTTTCTTGAAGCTCACTATAAAATCCCCAATTTTTTTTAATAATCATTTCTTCCTTTCTTTTTCTAAAAAAAAAAAAAAAAATTTTATTCAAAAACAGAACAAAACTCTCCACAGCCCAGTGTGCGACCGCTGCCGGTGCTCCGTCTCTAGCACCGCTGGCGGTCGGCGTCCTTTCAACCCAAAGTTTCACCCGCGATTCCCCTCAGCCTCCTCTTCTTGGATCTAGCCTTAGATTTGTCCAAAAAATCCCTCTAAATTGATAAATCTAGGATGCAAATGAAGTAGAAACCAGGTTTCAAGGTTCATTTTCCAATTTCCCTATATCTTGATTATGACTTATGTTCTATTATGGGTTGCTACAGAGGAATCATGAGTGCATTATATGTTATGAGCTACAATGCTTTTGTTGGGGTAACATAACGAGAGTTGAGTCCCTCGAATTCCTTGACTGAAAACGTAACTTATTAAAACAATGCTGGTAATTCATTTTCCAGTTTAACTTTGCTTTGGACAGATCTTTCACCTCATTAGATCTGGGTAATTCTATTTCCGTGTTTAGGCACATCGCTATGGTAGAGAAGTTGTGGCAGATGCGTGGTCTGTGGAAGCATTCAGGTTGAATCCTAAAACATAGGAGGTAAGATACGTCTGATTTGATTTTAGTTAACATTTTGTACGTGTAGGATCCATAACCTACCTACAACTTTTATTTGATTTAGTAGTTATTTGAGGATATTTGTAGAAAATAATAGAAAATAAATACAATATACAAGAAACCATAGAAAATATTAGAAACTTTTTTTTTTATACATTCAAAAAACTCAAAAATGTATTGACCCAACAAATCATTTTTATTGGCAAAAGCTCAATGGCTTAAAGGCCATTTTGATTAGAGCTAAAAAGAAGAAAAAAAAATTCCAATTGTTGGCCTCGCTACCTCTTCGATTCAACTACAGTAATTTAATGTTAAACTATAATGGTATTCGTGCTCATCATCTTGTCATTTTTAAATATTTATATCTAAAATATGAATGTTAATAAAATTTTTCATTTACCAAAAACCGTAGATTTTCATTACATTTTAAAAATTATTTATTATAGATATTAATATGATTTATCCAATTTATATACAATAATTCTAATTCCATTTTGAGTCTTTCATCATATGGATTTATTTGATAACTATTTGAAAAAAAAGATAAAATTTATATTGAATTACTTTATCATCGTAGTTTTAATCTACGTCAAGGTTCATGTTAATTCTATATATTTTACATACGAGATAAACTTTCCATTTTGATGAAAATTTTAATTAATATGAGCAAAATAATATGAATGAAAAATAAAATAAATTAAAAATAATTTTATGAACTTGTGTGTGTGTCTACATAGCCACATACATAGAACTTGGGAAGCTCAGACATGATAAATCTGAACACATAGCACTCAATTATTAGTCTAATTACTAATTTTTTTCTATTAAGTAATATTTGGTATCATTTTCAAAATTATTATAATAATGTAAACACTAAAATGAATAAATAATCTTATTATTAAAGTGATATTATCACTCGTAATTTAAAATCTTTTTATTTTATTAACAATCATTAATTCTTAATAATTAAATATTATTATGTTTTTTTAATAACTAAAAATCAAATATTATTGTGCGCGAAGTATTAAAATAATTGTAAATATTTTAATAGTTATATAAATTAATTATTTTAATATTATTTAAAAATAATAATTTGTAAAATATTAATAATTTTTTATTAACTTCATAACAAAATATTATTAAATTAAATAGATATAGACAGATAAAATAATTTTATATTATAAAATATGTTAAAAATTAAATTTAAAAATAAAACTAATCTATTAAAATCATAACAAAAGAAAACACAAAAAGATTATATTAATATAATATTAAAAAATTAAAAAAAAATACACATTAATTTTAAACTTATTACAACGAATGTTTGTTTAAAAATATAAAAAATCTATAATATAAAATAATTACAATTTTGAGAGGAATCAAAATTTTAATTGATATATAACATTAATTATTGTTAATTTTAACATATAATTTCATCTCAATAATAAAAAATTTAACCATTTTGTACAAAAATTATACCACCCTCTAAAATAGTGATTTGATCACTATGCCACATAAAATCATTAACTGTTTATTAAATAAAATAATTTAATCTCCATATATAAATCATTATGGATTTTAGAGTGATTATTTCGCCTTAATTGCACAAGAAGAAGCAATTACTTACATATTAGTTGAATAGGCTTGCGCTCGTTGTGTTACAAGTGCGAACATGGGCCATTGTTGGAGAATGGATAATAGCATTAAGGAAATTAACATGATGAAGAAAATTAACATTATACATTTGCGGATAGCATAGGATGATGCAGAAGGCTAGCAAAACGACAACATTAACGTGAGCAAGGTCCGATGACATGTCAGAAAGTGAGAAGGAAAAAGGTGATTCCAATAATATCCAGGACCAACTCTCATTCCCTAACTTGTTTTGATGATGTTAAGTCTAAAACATCTCTACAGTGTGTTGGTTAGGTGGGTATTCCAACACACCATATTTACTTCTCATAAAAAGCCATATGCCCAGTTACATGACTATATGTGCTACACATGTATCTTTCAAAAAGGTGGGGAACTCATCTTTCCAAAGCGGTCTTATTTGTGGGGGAGCGAGGGGAGGGGATAGAGACTGAAGACCTGCTAGGTAGCCTACACAAGACCTTAGTTTTGGAAGGTTCTGTGGGATATGACCGTAAGAAGCTCCTTCACAGTGAAGACAATTTGATAAGAGAAGATGCTGTCCCTCAAGGCAACCCTAACATCAACTCTATAGACACCGGCGAACCCAGAATATGGCAGGAGCTCTGGATGCTCTAGGGATCAAATGACTCTCTCTCTCTCTCTCCCTCTCTCTCTCTCTCTCTCTCTCTCTCTCTATATATATATATATATATATATATATATATATATACACACACACACACACACACACGTGCATCTTAGAGCATATGCTTCTATGGTTAACCCCGTAGAAAGAAAGTAGTTAATAATACATATCAAAGAATATACACATCAACCAGCAAGATACCTTCAATTTCTAAGAACAATATAAATCTGAACTTGTAAGAAATCGGTGCAACTGGAAATACTTTAAATGTGGCTCTTAAATGTCAAAGAAATGGCATGAAGAATTGAGATGTTATCCATAAGGTATATAAGAGCAGATGTGACTCCTTTTGTGCATGTATGTGCCCAATTTTTAATGATTTGTTGAAGCAGCATCACATTTCTTTTTTTTTCACAAGGAACTATAAATCTGGAAAAGCTAAAAATATGAGATGGCTGGGCAGCTGGCAGGAGCGCACATAAAACAATATTGGCACAACAAAAGGTAAAAAATTTCCAGAATTATGAACCACAACTTCAGGAACTAATATATTTAACTTCTCAGCAGGATTTGCAAGATTATCTCATCATAATATGAAAGCATTCATATGCATTCATATTCTTTCTTCGGTAAAATATGTAGTATTTACTGTACACGTTTCCTTGGTCCAAACCTGTTCTCCAACATAATTCTCAGCTAACTAAAAAATTTACTTCAAAACAACGATTAATGTTTTACCATATTTTCCTACCAGTGTTGGGTTGTACATTACCTGTAACAGAAAACTGATTCTTTTGTCATTTTTGTGTTATCCAGGGTTCCATCTACATGTTTTTTAGTTTGTCAAGCACAAAGATTCAACTTGTATTCTTCTCCACAGGCACATTTAATCACATGAGAAATTCCCTGTGGAACATTGAGGCACCTATTAATGATCTGGCAAGGAAAACGCTGGTCTAAGAGACTTTTAAGATAGAAATATTTAAACTTGAAAGTAAATGTCAGAATCATCAAGTTTCCTCTGTAAGGACAACAATATCGATGGTGAAAATGTTCAACCATCCAAATTAGGACTAGCCTTGCTTAAATATAGGTTGGCACCACATCCAAAGGCCATTTCACGAAACAGAAAGCTTAATCTAAAAAATGTATCTACCTTTATTTCTTCAACATGGTCCTGCACTGAGCAAAGATACTCAGTTTCTCTATCTTTGTCTGACAGAAGCTTTTTGTATTTCTCTTCCAGGGTCATTGTGCTTATTTCCAATAGCTCTGGCTATAGTGACAATAAAATTGTGAGCAAACAAAGAAGAAAACCATAAACAGATTCTAAGAGAATAAACATATTATGATTTTTTTTTTCCAGAGGACTGTCATTCACCTTTAAAAATATTTATATGCACAAAAGTATCAACTAAATAAAACAATTAGTTTACATAGAAGCAGCAATTAATACAAGCATTTCATATCATATTATTGTGACATTATATAGGCAATTCTGAAAATTGTTGCCATCAAGTGGTTGATATTTCAAGTGAACGAGCTAGTTTCTAAGGGTGAATCTACCAAACTCAATCAACCATTAGTCAGTAATACTAATGAAGGTTTTGTAATGGCATACTTGTAAAATATGGCCGCTTGAAAACAAGCACACACTTGTATGCATGAAGTTTAATAAGCAAGTCACCTTAAAATGGTTTGCTCTGCAGTTTGCTTGCTCAATAGACTTCTTGATCTGAAAGAAAAAAAAAAAAAAAAAACCATAATATGGTTAGCTCTCTTTAACATTTCTTTCTACTTGCATTTTCCTTCTTCTTTAAATCTTGGTGAGGAAGAGGCTAAACAGAATGCTGAACAAGCTACGGAGAAGGACAACTACCTCTGAGAAATATTTTGCTTGAAAAGGAACATTCTGAAATATAAATAAATAAGCCAATACTGAACTCGAGTTGTAAATATAGAAAGCAATCTCCTCCTTTGTATTTTAGACAAATAGAGAAAACTGCTTTCCCCTGGATAAAATATCTTAAAATGATTGATTCACTTTAGTAAAAGGCATGTCTTGTCCTGACCATTAGCTTGTTCATAATCAGAGGGAAAAGGAAAAAGAGAAGGGAAAAAGTGACTTGAATCCTATTCAATCAACAAATGCAAATAAATTAAAATTCTATCATAAAGGACAAGTTTGTTCCCTTTTCATTAGGAAAACAAATGAATCAATCAATTCTGTATGAAGTATTAACCACTATTAACCACACACAAGTGGTGGAGCTGTTTAAGTTTATTTACTAACCTTGCCATTATCTGTGACAAGTTTCGCTTTCATTTGTCTAATTCCATCCAGCTTGGCTTTAGCTAAGTCCAACTTGACAATCAGGTCATTACCTGCTTCATTGTTCTGGTATTCCAAGGAGCAATTAGAACAAAGCAAATCCTTAAATCTTCAAGTCATTGGTGGAAGGGTTTTTACCACATCGTCCGTGATCAGTTGGTTTTCAATGCTAAAGTTACCTGCAAGATAAACCAAAATGATACGAAATAATCAACACTATCTATAAGTATCAATTATGCAGATCACCAAAATTTATTCTAGAATGTAGGTAGTAGGGTGAAGGTGAGTACTTTGCACCCTATGTAAGAACATTCATGAGTTTTCATATAAAATCTACATAATGTAAAATTCAGTAAAATTTTGTGTATCATTAACAAACTCTAGGTTTGGATTTTGCTCTTTCTTCCTTTCAGTAAATCTCACCACTATGATAAAGTAATAATGTACTGTTCTCAAGCTGTGTGATCTTTTTTATTTTAAAAAGCAATCCTTAGATCCTGATTTCTTGTACCAGAGCAAACAAAAGTAACGTAATGTCATAGATTGTACTTCCTTGAGATCCATGTTATCGCAGACCACTTTGGATTTTTTTTTTCTTTCAACAAATAAAAGACTATTGATCAAGTGAAATATCTATACAGACATAAGTCTGCTCTGTGGTGTGACTACTTTGTTAATACGTGCAAAATCTTCTGCGATTTGGAAGCCAAAGTGTACTGCTTACTTGCCTAGACTGAACATTTAATGATATCTAGAACCAGACTATGCATAATAACATAAGCACCCCTAAATTATTTGATAAATGAAAGACAGGTTCATTTCTATGGGATCAACAGCTCCTGTTTGGTTGAGATACATGCAACATGTATAATTTGTCACAAATTGAATTCTAAATGGGTGGAGGTCATCATAGGTAGCAGGAAAGATGCTGGCCACTCCTCACAATCACAGTGGAGGACAAAGAGAAAGGTTGCTAATAATAACGACAAAAAATAATTTTAAAGAAAAAAACTTGAAAGCATAACCCACATAACAATTAAAAATCAGAGAAATCTCCTCAAACAATAAATTGAGATAAGTCTAGAAGCCAGACCTTCAGATTCAGTCATTTGCTCATCAAGTTTATTCTTGACCTGCATATCTGATTTATTAGCATTTAAAAATTAATAATAATCTATTTACAAGAATTAGAAGCTATCCAAACATTCAGGTAAGAAAAAATGTCTGTAGGAATTAGAAAGTTGAAGCCATAGTAACTTGTCATGAGCAGACCTTTAAGAAGTCCCTTTCAGATTAAAAAAAAACAGTCAGAAGGAAAAATGATAAATCAGCCCCTCAGGGCATTATTAAAGGTTGATTTATAACTAGGGTAATACTTGATTATTGTATTCGCATTAGGGCTCTCTCTTTTCCCTTCTCAAAAGTGAAATTAGGAGATTTATGAACCAGATCAGCCTCAAAATAGATATTTAAACTAATTTTGTCAGATCTCTCGACACACACATAAACTGAAAAAATTTGACATGAATTTTAACATATTAAAAATCTGCATTCAAACATTACACATGCATGCTTATTACTAAAAGGACATCAGTTTATTACTATCTCAGTTCAGGAAAGTAATTATTTCACCCATTGTTCATTTAAGGAGATGCGAAAGATCACAAGTGATACAATTTGTATAAAACGCTAGAAAATCAAACAAAGTTGTCAAGAATTACTGTATATCTCATCATTTTAAGTTTCCTACTCAGTCAATTTGGACTCATCAACATTAGTCAAAAGCTCAAAAAATTTGTAAACAATGAAAGAGAGATGATAGACTAGCTCTGTTCTATAAGGGTTGTTTCTTTTGCCTATATTGTCTGTCTCTTTTCTGTTTCCTTTCTTGCTTTATTCATATTCCTAATCAAAGGAAATCATGGAAGATGTAGCGAAGTACCAAACCATGTTCTTCAATTTGTCTGCTGACTTTCTGAGATTTGACCCAGTCCTATGCACATAGTAAGAGGATATCACCAACTGTATGTTGAAAACTGAGCATGAAACTAAGAAATTCAGAGGAGGGTTATGGGACTCAAACCTGTTGTTGCTGTAATTTGG
This sequence comes from Durio zibethinus, assembly GCF_002303985.1. The sequence continues at coordinate 19,390,483 of NW_019167949.1, read as the reverse complement.
TAGAAAGATCCTTGGCCACCTTGGAGTAGTAAGTGCTGTCATCATAATCAAAATAGAGATTCATCATAGTTGTGCAATTAACCACAAAACTGAGACCAATCAATTAAAGTAAGAAATAGAAATAAATCAAGCATATAAAAGAATGCTAATAGAAGCAATTGACAAGGTTCAGCCTGAAACCTATATCCAGAGGCACATATGATGTAGAATATCCTGCCATATGACATCAGGAGATTACAACATGTTAAATCAAGAACCTCAGGTATCCATCAGGACAACACTGTCCATTGACATTAGTACCAGTAAAACAGCTTCCTCAATTCGTAGCTAACATAGAACTAAGTACTGTGAGTTGCATCACTGTGACAGTCTCATGTGTTGATCAACATGTAAATATATGTGACTTTTCTCCAGAAACATCCAGGAAGCCTATTCAATTTCACCAACAGTTTGAACATAGATATCATGTTGGCCAACATGCTATGCATCATCACAGAGTTTAAGACATTTTTAGCAGTTGTTCTATCACATAGTGTGAATTAAATTGTCAGAAGTTCACTTTGAATTACCTCCTTTCTATTAGTTTGGAAGATAAACTGATCTTTTCCTGTTGAATAAGCTCCATTGTCTATACGCAAGTCAGAGACAAAAACAATAAGAATGTTGGCTGAAAATATAATGGCAAGAGGATACCTAATCTCGATAGATGAAACAAATGTTAACGTTTCAAATAGGTAGATAGTTAAAGTTTGACAGGCATATTGTTCAAAAGACCATGATTTTTTCCCAAGTTTGAGCCTGCTATTCGATAAACAATTAGAAGAGTTATCTCATCAGGCTTGGCTACTCTCAAATTAGGTGCTTAAAGGTTTCCTTCTTTGTTTAAAAGTTAAAATATATATATACAACAGAGATTCTCAGTCAGAATATAATCCATAAAAAAGCACAGCAGAATGACTTCCTATACTTTGAAATGGCTGGATAAAATGTGACCATTTAGTATCAATAACTTGATTCCATATTCAAATTGGTGATACTTCTTCTTTTTGGTTATCAATAGGATAAGATGTGTGTACCGACTCATATAAGTGGAAAGAGAGAGAGATTACCTGGTTAAGTGTGGATGAATCAGAGTGTAAAGAGGCTATTTTTCTCTGTTTTCCAATTATATGCCAACATAATTGACCCTTCTCCTTGAGCATCTTCTCAGTATCTTCTCTAAGTTGCATTGTTTTGGATTTTGCTGCAAATTAAAACAAGTTTACGGTGATTGAAGAAGAAGAATAGAATAATCATTATTTCAAATAAATTCTTGGATTAGCAAAACAAACAAAAAAAAATACCAGAAAGGAGATCATTTTGTAAGGTTTGAATGGTGGTAAAGTGAATCTGCTCTTCAGCTGAAATGTTGGCGGCTTCATCCTCCACGTCTGCATTTCGTTTTCACAAATTTACAAACAATTCAGAATTTGATTGATTCCAAAGAAATTCAGAAAGAAAGAGACAGAACCCTTGATTTGGGAGCGGAGAGTTTTCATGCACTGCAAATACTCTTCCATTTTCGCTTTCTCTTCTCTTCCAAACAAACAAACAAACGATGATAGCTGCTTTACTTTTTTGAGGAAGGATTTTGGGAAACGGAGGGAAAACTTACAAAATTTACTGGCGACACGACACCCATCTTTTTATTCTATCGGGAACTTTTGCTGAAAGTTTAAATTGTTTTTTTTCTTATTATAAGAGCATTGAATAATAAATATTAGATATACATGAATTAATATAAATTATTAATTATTTTTTAATTATAAAAATAATTAATTACTTGTTAACATGATTTTAATTAATTAAAATTAAATATTATTTATTAAATAAAATAAAAAGAATTTTAAAAATGTTAGGATTCTACTTTTTTTTATTATTTTTTTATGACTTATTTATTTTTTTCCCTTTAACTTCTTTCTTATGCTTTGTTTCTTTATTGATTTCTTGTTTTTTTTTTTTTTTTATATCTTTTTATCTTTTTTTAGGTTTTTAAGAATTCCATGTATTGCGTTTTGAAATCTTATTGCACATTCATTTATACTTTGAAATTTCAGCGTCATTTCCATTAGTGCATCAAAAATTTATTTTGCAGCCAAATTTTCATTATTCATCTCAAGCAAATTTCAACATCTTTTTCATTCAAAAACAATACCATAAAAAAGCTTTAACATTAAAGGATTGCATGTACTAACCTTGTGTCGGTTTTGATATTTATTTATTTATTTCATAAAAAGAGCAATTTTTGTCTTGATATTAAGAGCCATAAGATTCATGTACTATCCTTGTATTTGTCAAGTTTTGTTGAAAATAATGAAATTTATGAGGTTACTTGTATTTTTTTCATCGATCTTTACTTTTAGTTGTTTTTATAATTGGATTTTATACTTTAATGACTTAAACCAAGTTCGATGTAATAAAGCAATATCTTGGAATACGTAGTTTCAACTTCTAAAGTTTGCTAAGATAAAAGTTAAAAGCTAAAGGCTACCAAATAGAGTTGATAATTTTAGATATAAATAGGTGATATTATACAAAAAATCATATATGTATTTTAAAAAAATACATTTCATAATTATATGTTTTGACATAAATTTCAATACGACACAATTCGTGTCATATATATGTTAACTCATTTAAATACATGACATAATACAAATAATATATTTAATATAATCTTATTATACAAGTATACATTTAATATGTTTAACGTGTTTAATATATTTTTTATATTTATTTTAATTTAATATAACAGATTATTTTAATTTTTAATTTTTTAATTATGATACTTAATTAGCTATTTAATTTTATATAAAAATTATTTTAAATATTTAATTATGATACTCATTTAATACTTATTATAAAATTATTTTTTATATTAATAACATAAATACAATATAAATATTAATATTAGTCCTATACATTATTATTTTATTCTTTAATCTTTAATAGTTTATCATTTTGAATTTGATACTAAAAATTAATATAGTTATGTAATATAAATTAAAATTTATATATATATATATTAAATACATATTAAATGAATATTAAAATTTTTTTAATACGTAAGTAATTTTTTATATTATTAATATGCTAATTTTATTAAGTTGTAAATGATGGATAGTTTATAATTATTTATTATTTTAGTCGTGTTCTTATATATATTCGTATTAATCATATCTATTTGTGTATATCTGTGTTAATCGTAATTATTTGTATTATTCATGTTTATTCATGTCGTATTTAAACGAATTAATTATATACATATTAATCGTGTCTTGTAATGTATAATACGTATATTAAACGTGTCGTGTTTGTGTTTAGGATTTAAATACGTTTTATAATTCGTGTCGTATTCATATTTTAATAATTCATATCATTACACATGTCAAACACGATATGAGACATGATACAAAAACACAAATTGCAAGGTGTACTACTGGCTTCAACTCAAATGTAAGTGCCATACTCAAGTCTAATATCATATTCAATGTCTAAGTGTCAATTTTTTTTAATTTACTTGTATATAAACTATTGGATTTGAATTTCATATTTTGTTGATTTGTATTGTATAGTACAAGAAAATACATACATTCACATGATTTATTCTTACATTTTACTTTAAAATTTTAATGTTTTTGTCTAGTGTTGTATGTGACTTATTATTATTTTATTCATTTTTTTAATTTATTTTTTTTTAATTTTATATGTAAGTATCAAAATAAACCAATTATAACACCCACATAATATAATTATTACGTAGAATTTAATAACTAAATACTATTGATTATATATACCAAAAATAATTTTATATTTAATATCTTTTAAGTTTCAAGCCATGTTCCCCTTAGATTTAAAAATAATATTTGGAGCAAATTTAAGTAATTAATAAAGAAGACTTTTGGTAAAATATAAATAGCAATGTATAAATTAATTAGAGGTTGGTGTAAAGTGTGAACATACTTGACTAAAAATAATAATGTAGTTGTCGTGACTAATAATAATAGGTTGGTGTTGTGTTATAATGTTGAATCAAATCTTGCCACTTCTCAATTCTTTCTTATATGTTTTTTAGAAACACAACTATTACTTTATGGTTGGCATTTTTTCTAGTTGCAAAAAAGATATCTGTAGGTTAATGTATTTTAGTTTTCTTAATAATTTATACTAGTTTGTAGGTTAATGAAATTATATATTTTTTTCCTTATCAACTTACTTATTATAATAACATTCTTGTAAGAGTTTGTTACTTTAAAAGAGCTAATGGTTAAGACTGTGGAAGGAAATGATTAAGATCATTACAAATAGAATCATAAAAAAAATAGTAGATAAGGTGGATAACTATGGAGAATTAGTAGTTAACAAATCTCATCGTCTATAGTGACTTAGGAATGCCAAATTAAATATTATATCAAACAAAGACAATTCTACAAATGAATCGAAAGAAAAATGAATGAAAAAAAAATGAGCTTAAGCATTTTTGACGTAGCACTTAGCAAGAAGATTGAAGCTCTAAGACAATGTATCTAAGATCAACTAGGTAGTTCTTCCTATCTTTTTTTTTTTTTTTTTGCTTATGTTTTCTACCTATAAATTCTCCAAAAAAAAAGAAAAATCATAAAATGACTAAATATCAATTGGTTAATGCAAATTTTTACCAAACCCATGAAACTAAAATTTTATCAATATTTTTCAGCCCAATTAAACATATAACAACTACATAGAATTTTTATCATATATTTCTAGTTCTTTTTCTAAATTGGAAACCTTACCACCCACACATGTTTTGATAAAACCAATATTGAAAATAGTTGAAACCAATATTGATCAAACCAATGTTTTGATTAAAAAAAAAAAAACCTATTCCCAATAGTTAAGATTGTATTTGATAAGCTATTGAGAAATAATCTAAAAAAAAACAAATTTAATAGAAAAAAGTTGAGAAAACAGACATAGTTCTCAAAATCAATTGCATCTAACAATCAACTATGTCCATATCAAACTTCAACCACAAGGCTTGTATTGTTGTTTTTGCTTTATCTAAGCCAATACAAAACATGAAAGATACAACAATAAGAAATAATATGTCAAATGGTTGGAGAAAAGATGATTTCAACTTGTATTGTTTTTTGCACTTTATCTATGTGGAAATAAAGAAATAAAATGAATGTAAGAAAAGTTTGAATACCCCAACCAAAAGCACATTTTGAATCATAGATAGAAAGTTGGAAGTGGCAAGAATTGGCATAATGTTTGCTACACATTTTTCCATTTCTTTTTTAGTGCTATAAAGATTGCCACAACTAGTATGCAACCCAATAATCAGAATTCCAACCACAAGGCTTTCACTTACTCTTATGCTTAAAACAACAGGAACTACTAATTTTGCTCTTTCAGGACACATGGTGCCCAATCCATTAACACATTCGAGCTATAATTAATTAATTATGCAATGAATTATAATGAAAAATTAAAGAAAATAAAAATAATTTTAACAGTATTAATTTAAGAATTACACCTCACAGAAGAGCTTAGTGCAGAAGGAATCAATCAAAGAATTATAGAAGTATTGAGGCTACAATGTTCATAGATTTATAACATACAGGGATGGATTATCTGAGATGATGAAAACAAATGGTGTTTCTCGATTATGGACAACAATAATACGGTGAACTTTAGTAGAGAAGGATTTTGAGAAATTTTGGTTGAGAGAAAGCTGCCTAATAACAAAAATTCTTCAATCTTATCCTGCAAACAAAAAAAAAAATTAAGGCCAAGAGAATGGGCTAAAGAAGGTAAACACTATAAGGAATTAAGACTTTTCATTTGCAAACAAAAGAATAATGAAAGCAAATTTAGTCTTTAAGAATGAGGCATGCACTTTGTTGCAGGATTTAATCATTGGAGTTAATAAATTTCAGGTGAAAAACAAATCAAGCACAAATTTTTAAGAAATATTAGTAGAAAATGTATAAATTTTCACTAATCATACATAAATAATTAACTATAATCAACAAAATCTTATTTTTAGTTTACCTTTTATCTCATTATCTAACAAGTTCATCCATACTTTTTTTTTCTTAAGCTTGTGTTTAATGTCAAAACTAATTTGCAAGCAAAAACATTATTCATGAAACAATATTATAAAGTTTAATTGCATTTGATCATAAGTTGTTTAAAATCTTGGATGCCTTGACATATTCAAAGACAAACAATAATGTTGCTATTTTCATACATAATGAAAATTTAATTGTCATAGTATATATGTTTAAATTAAATTAAAAATAGATGATTCTTTTCAAACTAACAAAGCCTTGCCAAGATCAAAGACATCTTTAAATCCAATTAAAAGAACAAACCAACAAAAAGTACATTATTGTAAAAGGATAATTTTAGAAAACTTTGTCTTTCAACCATCATTTTGTGAAACAAATCAGCAAACAAAATAGAATTAATAAAGCACAAAAGGATTATTATTGAAAATATCACAAAAAATGTTAAATCAATACTATATTAAAATTTTTTGTAAAGTAAATTATGTATTGAATGGTTCAACTCCTATATAATAATAGTTAAATAACATTTCAGAGAATTTAAACACCTCATATCATGAAATTTAACAACTAAAAATGACCAAAAGAACTAAAACCTTTGATTTCTTGACACGTTTAGTAGTTGAATAAATAATAGCAACCTTTAGTAAATATTAACTTTTAAAATAGAAAAAATAATTAGAAGCAAATGCAATTGAGGTAATCTCACAAAAGTATAACACAATTAGTTATATTTCTAGAACATCATATATAAAAGAGTCATGTTTTATAGTATTTAAATCTAAAATTTAGCTTCAGCTTTTCTTTGACACTTTTTACTCATTAAACAAAGCTATATTTTTAAATACTCCTTTCGTTTAATTATTAATATAGCTTATCTAAAATTGTTTTATAAGTTTATGTTGAGCTTCTACAATGATTGGTTGGAAATCTTTGAAGAAAAAGGCCATTTATCCTCACATGCACTTTCTTAGTCTTTTTTAAAAATGATCCTATTAATGCTTATCATCTTTCCATTATTTAAGTAATTATAGCATGGCTTTTTCTTCCAAACTTTCTATTTTACTTATTTTTAACTTTTATATGCTGTCGAAGACATATTGGTACTACTAATTTATTGTCTGATTGTTGTACATAGATAAAATAATCGATCCAAATATATAAAGTAACATCTAGCCATAGAAATCATTATGAGCTTTATATTACCTAATCATATGCTAAAGTAAAGACCAACATGTTGTCTTACCTCTACCCTCTAATCATTTCCCCATGAATAAAGCTTATTTTTTAACTTTATAAAATTATAAGTACATTGAAAGGTAAAGCTAAATATTATATTACAAATCAAAGAACTGGTATCCATCATTTCAAATAGGTTTACAAATTTACCATGTGAAAATGCATTTATTTACCTGGGCTACTCTACCTAAATGATATAGTGCAAGTGTATACCTTCGATTTCAATCATCTAAAGTTAAAATAGACACATACCTAAATATGTTATCATGTAAACCGAAACAAATAACTGGATAAAATAAAATAAAAACCAAATATCAAAGAGGTAATATACATACCTAATTTCAATTTGCAAAGATAAGCTTCTTTATTCTTCAATTCTACCATCATATTAGCTTTTATAACCTTAAGCACATGCGAAATCTCTTTTAATTCCTGATCACTCTTTCTTTAATAAAAAAGGACAATAAAAAACCTTATATTATTTTTCCAATTAATTAAGAGAAACAAAAAACAACAAAATCACAAATTCAAATTTGACACATGAAAGATATGATCTTCACGTGAAAGATAAAGTTAAACTTCAAAGACCCATCGTTCATATCGAATATTGATGTATTTGTTTGAATCTCTATTTGAATCAGAGATTAGGACATCTTATCCCTATATCTCTCCCCTTCTCTTTGCCTTTCAATTTAGTCATTCAACACTAATTGCAACTTATGTTGATGTTGGTTAGTGATTCTATTCCTCTTTCGTTGCTTCTTCTCTTTCTTGTTCCCTTATTTTTTTTTTTGTTTTTCCTAATTATCCATCTCTAAAAGCTTCTGGATAGCTTCAATGTTGATTTATTTCAACAATAATAAAGTCATTAAAAAAATGGGGAAGCATAGTTTTTTTTCTTTTTAAATTTATCCTCAAATTTTTTTTATGACATTAAAAAGGTGTTAAGCAAATTAATACAACTAAAGTTACGAGACAATTTTAATTTATTTTATAGATAAATAATTAATGATTCAATTTCATTTAGATTTTTTAACTTGCAACTTTGAATTCCTTGAAACATAAACAAATTAAGTATACTAAGTAATAGAAAGGTTTCATAAAAAATTTCTCCCATAACTTTGAATTTGATGAGTGTGGTATGATGGTGCAAATAGTTTTTTATTTATTCTTTTTGATGTACTATTTTTTTAGTTTTTTTTATGACAAAAGCTTTAAATAATAGTTGCTATGAGTTGTATTTGTAAAGATGAAAAACACTACCAAATAATACTTTTACTAATACATGATTTATTTGTTATTTTTTAATTTACATAGTACTATTATTAATACATATTAAAAATATATTTTAGTTACTCATAAAACATATCGGCTTCAGTCCAACAAATAATTAACCTACTATTAAGTAACACATTAGTACATAAAAAATATTTTCACCATTTTATATATATCCAAATAATAAAAAAAAATTTATACTTTTTATTTTTATATTTTTTGTGAATTTTAATATGTATTTTATTTGAGAAATAAAATAATAATTATTGTAAATATAAATTTGAAAGTTTATTTTAACATATCATTAATTTAAATTTTTTGAGTTGCAATATATTTCAATTAATTTGAGCTAAAAATTAAATTAATCTATATAAACTAAATGCATTATAATTATTAATTAATGCAATATTTTAATTATTCATATATTTGAAATCAATTATGACACTACTTTTAACTGTTGTTTTATTTGATAGCAATTTTTCAAAAGTTAAACATTAAAATTAATTTTTTTGGCACATAAATGAAACGTTGTTGTGGCGTAGTTTTCCTATTAATTATATGATAATAATATAAAATTAATCAGCTCTACCACGTCAAAGATAATAAATATATAAGATTGATTCCTCGCCCTCTTTTCTACTCATCTTTCTCTATCAGAGGCAGACCGCAAATTTTGCAAAGAATCACAGAAATTTGTCTGTTTGTTTGTTTGTTTCAATGGCAGTGACGCTTTGGTTGAAAGAAAAGATCGTGGATCCTCTCCTCCAAATCCTCCGCAAGGGAGCAGAACCCAAGCAATTGGCCTTCTCCGCTGCTTTGGGATTTACTTTGGGAATATTCCCAATATGTGGTGATTGATTTCTTCTTTGCTTTTTCATTTGGATTTTTGGTTGATTCATAAAACTGGTTTGATTTGAAGAAAATAAAAAATGGCTGCAGGGGTTACAGTGTTGCTGTGTGGAATGGCAATAGCGTTGTTGGGATCCCTCTCCCATTCTCCAACTGTCATGCTTGCTAACTTCATTGCTACTCCTATTGAGTTGAGGTAATTTTCCTTCTTTTTCACCGTTTCCCCTTTGCCCTGCGTTTTTGGAATCCATTTTTATCGATGTTGTTCTCTCATATCATCTAGTCTGGTGGTGCCCTTCCTGCGCTTTGGTGAGGCGCTGTCTGGTGGAACTCATTTTCCATTAACTTCAGATGCTTTGAAGAAAGTTTTGACGGGCCAAGCTTCGCGAGATCTCCTCCTTAGCATTGCCCATGCTGTAAGTATCCAATTTCATATGTCTATATTTGCTTGCATTTTTAACAACCAAGTTGGGCTCATAATTCTATGGATGAATATTCGCTTATGAAAATTGGAGAAAACATTTATTTATTTGATTTTCTTGTGACTATAAATCTTTGATCTCCTTGACAGAATGTCCAAAACCTTATCTTTGAGGCATGTATCATAACACCATCTGGAGGTAGAGATGAGTGAATTTGTCACACTTAATATAGATTTAAGGTTTGGTATGATTAAATCTTGTTTTGCCGCTCATTACCTCTACAATGGACTCCCGTGTCTGCATCTGTCTGGTCTGAGCTGCAAACCCTTTTAATATAGGGGATTGGTAAGACTCTTTGCAGACTGAATCAATTTCCTAACATGGGTTTCCTTGTTCAGCTTAAGCTGGAGCTAGCCCTTGAGATAATCAAGTTTATTATATTTGATCTTCCAACAACTTGACACTAAACATTTTTAAAAGAAAATTCTTACTGCTGTTTCTGACACGATGGCTGAGTATGTTGTTGAGGTTTCATAATATGGGATTAAGGTTGCAAATCATGGACATTTTCAATGGTTTCCCACCATAAAATAAAGATAGGTTAATTACCCATTTAAACCCTAAAAGTGTGAAATTACCAAATACCCTTATAGGGGTATTTTCATAATTTGACCTTCTCGAG
>NW_019167949.1:19236625-19378924 GCF_002303985.1 Durio zibethinus | reverse complement strand
GTTTCAGTGAATACAGAGTATATTCCAGCATTCTACCTTGTTATCCTATTTCTTTTTAACTTGCGTAATCAACCCTTCCCATTGTTCTAGTGTCCACACGCTTGTGTTTTATGCTGACTTGGCATAAATGAGGAGATTCCAAGTAAAGCTACACGAATTCTGAGTCTGAGATCGGAGCCCATGACAGTGATATCAGAGTCAGCCCTAAACCATTCGATCCACGGCACCTCGAGGGAAGGTAGGCAAAGTGACAGCTTTGTGACGAGGACGTCACGAGGTTAGGTGGAAGAGAATATCATGACCTAAGAAAGAGTCTTAAATCCCACATCGAACATAATAGGAAGGTCACTAGGGTATAAAAAGGTTCACACCATCTCTGCCTTGTAAGACCCTTTTGTAGGATAAAACTATAAGGTCAGAGGGGCAGAGCGAATAATACCTCACAAAGGTGTGAACCATGGCAAGAAGACTGATCTGAGATGTCGGATGAGTGAATGTTCAGGTCCTGAAACCGCGTGGATTCAGAGATTAAGCTCGATTCGTGACAATTTCACTAACTTCTTTTGTTAATGCAAAAAATTTTGAACTATTCCAACGAGAATTCATCACTTTCATGGCTCCAAATCCCCTGCTCCTCGAATGAATGATTTCCATGCTTCGGACAACTCCAAATTCAGATTCCTTGAACTATCTTGGATCCTGCAGCCTTTGGCTCAAAAGGTACATTCCAAAGAGATGAAGACTTTATGAGAAAGTTGAAAACAATTGATTAGGTTCGAAAGAAACATCAAAAGTTGATTTCCTAAAAGAAGCCAGTTATGGGACATTGCTTGGTTCATCATCGCCTCACTGGCAGAGCAATGAGAGTGATTCAATTGATTTTGGAGTCAGCAAAAATGAATGTTAATAAATGTATAGAAGAAATAGTAACAAATAATTTTCTCATTGCTCTTTTTTTTTGTTTCATGAAATTTCAACCTCTCCATCTTTTCCTTTGCAAATAAACTCATCTCACCGAGATTCTTAGTCTTCAAATATCTCCCAAGAATCAAAATGACAAAAGCCCATCTTAACCCTCAAGTCTTAATGCCTGAAACCTCTAGTTCTCAAATTTGAGCAAAAAAAATCTTAAAAATCAGAAAGAATATAGCAAGTCACTTGCTTACAGCAATAATAATTTCAAGCATGAACTCAAAAAAATGCTTATAAAAAATATAATGCATATGGTTGCAACAATAGTAATTTCAAAAAAACATCACTGCATAATCTAAAATTTTCCCATCTAGCAGGGAATGCATTTCCTTCAATACAGTACACAGAGAAGTGAATCTTCTAACTACAACACCAAACAAATTAAGAAATAAAATGTTCATGGCTGCAGGCCTTGAAGCAAAACATCAATGAATGAAACAACATTTAGTTAGTTATATTTGAATGAAAAGTAAAATTGTAAACCATGGTAATGACATAATACAGGACATGTGTCACCAAAAGCAGGTAATGCAAAGTGAAAATATGTCATTTTCTTTTATCTTTCAAGCTCCATACCCTCGATTTTAAAACTGACTCTGATATCACTGAGCTAAAGTTCTCATATATATATATATATATATATATGTCCTTTTTCCTGTAACTCAAAACAAGTTGACTATATAAAATTTTCACACCCTAAAGCTGAGGGTTTAAAATATAACAACATCACATACTCATAGGATAAATCACATAAACATGTAAGGTAACAAATACCATACTGAGTAAAGATTCAGAACCTCAAATTTTTTTCAAGATAACACCATACAGAATTTCAAAGTCTCTATGTATAATATTTTACAAAACCTAAATTCTCCATAATTCAATGATATAATTTGGTCAAGGGTACAAAAATTTCACTAACTAACAAATTTACTAACGATTGATATCCAAACTACTCACATTTAAGAAACACGAGACTAAAGGCTGATGCTAAACTTGCTAACAAAGGTCTCGTCCAAAGTAATCCTATAGAGGTGCAATTATCGAAAGCTGAACAATAACGATTAAAGGAATGAATACAAAGATTCAGCAAGCAACTGACATCCCCTTATGTGGACTAAGCATGCTTCAAAACATTTTAGGCCAAATGACAACAATAGTTTATAATACAAAAGTTTTAGGTAATCATGAAATTGGAAATATATATGATTTCAAAATCTTATATCATACATTAACAAAACTAACATAGTTCACAAGTTTTAATTTCATAAGTTCAAGCCAAGTTTCATCAGTAATATTATACAAAAATTTAATATGTGTTATATTCAAAATAATATTTACTCAAGATTGGATTCTCACACCACAAAACAAAATGAAGTTTCACAAAGCTACCAAATATAACTATTTAAAATCACAATTGGTTAATTTGGCTTTCATAATTATATTTGCTCAAAGTCAGCTTCTCAAATATCAAACCTAAACAATAGTTTACAAGATCATAAACTTTATAAGTTTTATGTGACATTGGTTAGAATCACAACAAAACAGCCACAATTAACCCCAGTAGGAAATATCAAAAGACAACCAAATCCGCTGCCACTCGACACATACTATTCTACTAAAACCAATGGCAATGGTACAACAACAGCCACTATTCTTAATGAATGAAAACTACTATTCTATATCCGGTAGCATAGTATGAAAAACCATTATTCATAAATTGGTGGCATGATATGAAAACAATATTACATCACAATGTACACTCGGACATGACTATGTTTAAACCTTATTGGCAAGGGTTTAAGCAAAAGCTATATTCATGAACTTCCTGAAATACATCTCATATAAAACCACAGCTCACGTATTCCTTTCGAAATACCTTATGCAATAATTTTACATTCTCAAAGATAGGAATTATAGAACATATATATTGGACAAAATCATGTTCAAAAGATTAAATATAGTACAAAACTACATTCCAAATTTCCCATAACAAGGTTTATATTCCTTTCCAAAATATCTTATGCAAAAATCTGTGTCATAAAGATTTATATACACATAGATATTATGACAAAATTATTATGTTCAAAAACTAAAGCAAAAAAAATCCACATTTTAAATTCAAAACAAAAAAGTCATATATACTTTGCATGCTTAACCAAATTTAACAAGTCAAGGGTCAAAATATTATACATTTCATACAAATATAATCATATTTGGGCTGACCTTTAAGGTATGAAAATACCAAAGAAATCAAGTTACTTCCTTGATTTGCTGAATTGAGGGTACGAAACAAATCACTCAAATATCTTAATAACCTAATAATTCAAGAAATATTTCAGAATTAGAATTTAAACATAAAACATAAACTCAATAGGTACAAATTCTCAGTGGCCATCCTAAAGCATCTAAGGCAAATGGCAACTTCCTTTACAAAACTGAGACTATTTGAAATATGTATTCCTTTTATTGAAACCATGTTTCCTAATAATTTGGATTCAAAAATTAAAGAAAATAGAAATTAAATTGGAAAACAGAAAATCATTAGCAATATTTTATTTTTATTTTTTTTAAGGTTAAATCATATAATCGTCTAAAGGACTTTATTTTAAACTTTGTGTTTATTTGAGTTTTCCTTAAAACTACCAACATAAAATATTTCACACAAAAGTATTTTTATAAAAAAAAAATTTCACTAAAATCATGTAATTGAAGTTCATGCTAGTTCTAATGAAAATGAATCCAAAGTTAACCAAACTTAATTTTTAAAAAAATAATAATTAACATTATTTTTTTTAAGAATTTCCTGATCCTTGGGCTGTCTTTGAACCAAAATATCTCCCAACACCAATCGACTTTAGTGATGAATCAAAACAGAAAGTTAAAGTATGCATGCTAAAATATAGAATTTTGTTTCAGCCAAAATGGTTACCAAAATCATGAGTTTTAGAGGCAAAAAGATTGGAAATGATCACTACATGCCCAGATTTTCTTGGTTTTCAGCTTCATAAAGCTGACTTTGGTGCCTCAGTTCTTCCTTCTCGTAGAACCGCGAAATGAACCATTACCACCACATTAAAGAGGACACTTTCTACTTCAAATAGCACCCAAGTTTAGATCTAAGGAACTGCCAGAATATGGATTTACGGTGACCCAAAGTTGAATCACCAACACTGACAAAGACCCATTTGTTTTCAACTCCAAAATTTAATTTTTCCTACAATACTAAACCAAATGAGTTGCCACAACATGCATTTGAAAGGTCTTGAAGAGAAATTTCCAATTGTACCAAATATGCCACCGAAATGTCACCGAAAAATTGAAAAAATTTGAAACCTAAAGTTGGGTTATGAAGAGAACTAATAAAATACAAAAATCTGAAGAAAAATGAATTTCAATCTTACCTTAAAACTTGATTTACAAACCTTAAAACCCACGGTGGCAGCCTCCCTTTACTGCTGCTGCTTTTTTTTTTAATTTTTTTGAAATCTTTTTTTTTTTATTAGAGAAAAGAATAATTTATATCAGAGATAAAATCGAAATATTTACCTTATGACACTTCCAAGAGTTTTGTTGTGTAATTTAATCCCTCTGGCAATATCATCCACTAACTAAACTTATGCAATTGAGTCACTCTTATAATATTATCCAATAATCAACAAAATACTGCAAATTCTTAAGATTTCTAGTAATATAACATAGCACAATAACAAATTTTTAGGGTATTACAAAAATATGTGGGTAACAAAAACGTTTTGCACCAAGTAATGCATAAGCAAAGCAATAATAAAGACGAATAGATATATTGAATGTAAAAAAAATTGTAAACTGAAAAATCAAAGAAAAATCATATAAAAATCAAATGATTTAACAATTCAACTAATTGTTACTTATTTTGTCTAAACAACAAACACAATATTTTATTTTTACATTACAATAATATATTCTGCCCAACATAGTAACAATATTAAATAATGTTATAAGCAGAAGGACAAGTGGATAATTTTAACATTAATTTGTGTGATTTTTATTTCTTTATTTCAATGATTATTTATTTAAGGGGTGTTTTAAATATACCGCAAAATCTTTTTTGTGAAGGTAATTTATCGAAATGAGTTTTTAGGCAGAGGTGGTCGAGCTAAGCCTTTGTGAAGACAATTTCTAAGATGAACTCTTTAACCGAGATGGTCAAGTTTAGCTCTTTTAGCCAAGCTGATCACTTTGGTCGATGTAGCCCAGTTAAGTCTTTATAAAGGTATGTTGTACATCCGAACACTTTTGATCAAGCTAAATCTAAACTTTTTGATCGAACTATTTTGTCAAATTAGGCTTTTATGAAAACTTTTTTGTAGATCTAAACTCTTTTGGCCTAGCTGAGACCAAACTTTCTAGTCGAGCTATTTTATCGAATTAGGACTTTGTAAAGGCATTTTATAAATCTGAACTCTTTTTAGCTGAGTTAAGTCCGAACTCTTAAGCCAAGCTATTTTGTTGAGTTAAGCCTTTATGAATATATTTTGTAGATCCGAGCTCTTTTAGCCGAATTGAATCTAAGCTCTTAAGTCGAGCTATTTTGTCGAGTTAAGCCTTCATGAAGGCATTTTGTAACTTTGAGTTTTTTTGGTCGACTTGAGTTTGAGTTATTTAGCCAAGCTATTTTATCAAATTAGGCCTCTATGAAGGCATTTTGTATATCCGAAGTCTTTTGTTCGAGCTGAGTTCGAGCTTTTAAGCCAAGCTATTTTGTTGAATTGAATCCTTATAAAGGTATTTTGTAGATCTGAATTTTTTTACTGAGTTGAGTTCGAGCTCTTTGTCCTAATTATTTTATCAAATTGAACCTTTATAAAAGTTTTTAAAATTTGGAAATGCCAAAGATATGAATGCCGTAACATATTGATTCGAGAACTCAATCGCTAGATCTAAAATATTTTAAAAATCAAGAAAAACACAAGGAGTCACCACTAATTTTTTTTAGGGTGTGATTGATCACCCAAAAATTTTATTTTTTTTAATAAAAACAATGAGTTTAATAAAAAGATAATTTTGGTCTACAAAAATAGAAAATGTTCGAGAATCAATTATGTGTGGGAAATGATTAACATCCATATAACACCTATAGAATTGGTACCAATTAATCATACGCTATTTATAATTTTGGACAAAAATGGCTTTTATATGAAAATTAATTACAATTCCCTTTATTTTGTAAGAAATAAAATTAGTTTAAAAAAATTATTTATTTAGGAATATTTAAGAAAATCTTTAAATTAAATAAAATCCCTCGAAGTCTTCGACATAAATGCAAAATTCGAAGATGGTCTTTTCATTTAAAATTTATCATAATTTTTCATCTAAAATTAATAAATAACATTCTTTGTAAATAATAATTATTAATAACTCTCCTACATCTAGGCAGAGTATTAATCAATTATATTTCATAAAATGTTATTTTACTTTTATTTGTTTAAAACTAAAAATTAAAAAAAAAAAACTTTTTATATAGTAAAAAATACAAAAAATAATGTAATTAATATTAAACAACTATAACTAAAACAAACATATATATATGTATTTATATATATATGCATTATAAATGAGAATATTAATTTTAAAAACGAAACATATACAAATAACGATTAAGTATAAATTTAAGAATCGAGTTTTTAAATATAAAAGACTACCTAGACTCTTCAACATCTAAGTAGAGTTTGGATACGAATTTTTATATTTAAATCCCGTCTTATTATTTTTTTATTATTATTTTATAATTGTTGTTTTAATAAAACAAATTATTTTGAGTTACAAAAATATATAAAAATTCTTAATAAAATAAATTTCCTAAATACTCTAACATCTATGCGGTATTCAGGAATAGATTATTTCATTAAAAGATTTTCATGTAAATCTTTATAAATTTAAACGAGTTTGAGGTTTTTGATAGGTTCAAGTTTGAACTTTAAGAAATTACAAACTTCTCTTTTTCTTAATAATTTTATATTAATGCAACATGAAACAAATAACTTATGCGAATGAAAATCAAAAATTAAAACAACCAATTTAATTGATTTTTTACGTTTTATACATATTTACTTATTATTTTTTCTTTCTAGAAATTAAAAGTGAAATAAATTTTATTTATGACAAATTTTACCTTATATTTTAAATTCTAATTTAATTTAACTTGATTTAATTTTTTTATTTTTGATTTGATTAGAATTTTTTTATTCTTCAACATTTAGACGGAATTCAATTTTTTTTTTTTAAAAAAAGTGATTTTGAATTTTTTCCAATATCTAAACAAGGTTTTCAAAATTTATTTATTTTGTATAAAAATTATTTAATAATTCTATCCTATTAGCAAAAATTAAATATAATATCAATGCAAGCCTACATAATTTTTAATTCTTAAACATGTATTTTTCTATAAATTAAGTAAAGGGCATGTAAAAGTATACAAACATGTTTTAAAATAAAAAAAAAAAAATTTTACCCAGCAAACTTTTCACATTGTAGTCCAAAATAGAAGTCTGTGTACTCTCTGGTCTAATGGATAGGCGGAGTCTGTGGCCGGTCATGCCAGGTTGGTGCGGGTATCGGGTCAGACAGGTAGGATCCGGGTCCACCCAATTCAGCTTTTTGGTTTTTTTTTCTTGACAAGCTCACTATAAAATCCCCAATTTTTTTAATAATCATTTCTTCCTTTCTTTTTCCTAAAAAAAAGAAAAAAAGTTCTTATTCAAAAACAGAACAAAACTCTCCACAGCCCAGTGTGCGACCGCTGCCGTGCTCCGTCTCTAGCACCGCTGGCGTCGGCGTCCTTTCAACCAAGTTTCACCCGCGATTCCCTCAGCCTCCTCTTCTTGATCTAGGCCTTAGATTTGTCCAAAAAATCCCTCTAAATTGATAAATCTAGATGCAAATGAAGTAAAACCAGTTTCAGGTTCATTTTCCAATTTCCCTAAATCTTGATTATGACTATGTTCTATATGGGTTGCTACAGAGGAATCATGAGTGCATTATAGTTATGAGCTACAATGCTTTTGTTGGGGTAACATAACGAGAGTTGAGTCCTCGAATTCCTTGGACTGAAAACGTAACCTTAATTAAAACAATGCTGGTAATTCATTTTCCAGTTAACTTTGCTTTGGACAGATCTTTCACCTCATTAGATCTGGGTAATTCTATTTCCGTGTTTAGGCACATCGCTATGATAGAGAATTGTGGCAGATGCGTGGTCTGTGGAAGCATTCAGGTTGAATCCTAAAACATAGGAGGTAAGATACGTCTAATTTGATTTAGTTAACATTTTGTACGTGTAGGATCCATAACCTACCTACAACTTTTATTTGATTTAGTACTTTGAGGATATTTGTAGAAAATAATAGAAATAAATACAATATAAAGAAACCATGGAAAATATTAGAAACTTTTTTTTATACATTCAAAAACTCAAAAATGTATTGACCCAACAAATCATTTTTATTGGCAAAAGCTCAATGGCTTAAAGGCCATTTTGATTTAGAGCTAAAAAGAAGAAAAAAAAATTCCAATTGTTGGCCTCGCTACCTCTTCGATTCAACTACAGTAATTTAATGTTAAACTATAATGGTATTCGTGCTCATCATCTTGTCATTTTTAAATATTTATATCTAAAATATGAATGTTAATAAAATTTTCATTTACCAAAAACCGTAGATTTTCATTACATTTTAAAAATTATTTATTATAGATATTAATATGATTTATCCAATTTATATACAATAATTCTAATTCCATTTTGAGTCGTTCATCATATGGATTTATTTGATAACTATTTAAAAAAAAAAGATAAAATTTATATTGAATTACTTTATCATCGTAGTTTTAATCTACGTCAAGGTTCATGTTAATTCTATATATTTTACATACGAGATAAACTTTCCATGCTAATGAAAATTTTAATTAATATGAGCAAAATAATATGAATGAAAAATAAAATAAATTAAAAATAATTTTATGAACTTGTGTGTGTGTCTACATAGCCACATACATAGAACTTGGGAAAGCTCAGACATGATAAATCTGAACACATAGCACTCAATTATTAGTCTAATTACTAATTTTTTTCTATTAAGCAATATTTGGTATCATTTTCAAAATTATTATAATAATGTAAACACTAAAATGAATAAATAATCTTATTATTAAAATGATATTATCACTCGTAATTTAAAATTCTTTTATTTTATTAACAATCATTAATTCTTAACAATTAAATATTATTGTGTTTTTAATAACTAAAACTCAAATATTATTGTGCGCGAAGTATTAAAATAATTGTGAATATTTTAATAGT
Source organism: Durio zibethinus (assembly GCF_002303985.1). The sequence continues at coordinate 19,369,614 of NW_019167949.1, read as the reverse complement.
TATATAAATTAATTATTTTAATATTATTTAAAAATAATAATTTGTAAATATTAATAATTTTTATTAACTTCATAACAAAATATTATTAAATTAAATAGATATAGACAGATAAAATAATTTTTATATTATTAAAATATGTTAAAAATTAAATTTAAAAATAAAACTAATCTATTAAAATCATAACAAAAGAAAACACAAAAAGATTATATTAATATAATATTAAAAAATTAAAAAAAAATACACATTAATTTTAAACTTATTACAACGAATGTTTGTTTAAAAATATAAAAAATCTATAATATAAAATAATTACAATTTTGAGAGGAATCAAAATTTTAATTGATATATAACATTAATTATTGTTAATTTTAACATATAATTTCATCTCAATAATAAAAAATTTAACCATTTTGTACAAAAATTATACCACCCTCTAAAATAGTGATTTGATCACTATGCCACATAAAATCATTAACTGTTTATTAAATAAAATAATTTAATCTCCATATATAAATCATTATGGATTTTAGAGTGATTATTTCGCCTTAATTGCACAAGAAGAAGCAATTACTTACATATTAGTTGAATAGGCTTGCGCTCGTTGTGTTACAAGTGCGAACATGGGCCATTGTTGGAGAATGGATAATAGCATTAAGGAAATTAACATGATGAAGAAAATTAACATTATACATTTGCGGATAGCATAGGATGATGCAGAAGGCTAGCAAAACGACAACATTAACGTGAGCAAGGTCCGATGACATGTCAGAAAGTGAGAAGGAAAAAGGTGATTCCAATAATATCCAGGACCAACTCTCATTCCCTAACTTGTTTTGATGATGTTAAGTCTAAAACATCTCTACAGTGTGTTGGTTAGGTGGGTATTCCAACACACCATATTTACTTCTCATAAAAAGCCATATGCCCAGTTACATGACTATATGTGCTACACATGTATCTTTCAAAAAGGTGGGGAACTCATCTTTCCAAAGCGGTCTTATTTGTGGGGGAGCGAGGGGAGGGGATAGAGACTGAAGACCTGCTAGGTAGCCTACACAAGACCTTAGTTTTGGAAGGTTCTGTGGGATATGACGGTAAGAAGCTCCTTCACAGTGAAGACAATTTGATAAGGGAAGATGCTGTCCCTCAAGGCAACCCTAACATCAACTCTATAGACACCGGTGAACCCAGAATATGGCAGGAGCTCTGGATGCTCTAGGATCAAATGACTCTCTCTCTCTCTCTCTATATACACACACACACACACATGCATCTTAAAGCATATGCTTGTATGGTTAACCCCGTAGAAAGAAAGTAGTTAATAATACATATCAAAGAATATACACATCAACCAGCAAAATACCTTCAATTTCTAAGAACAATATAAATCTGAACTTGCAAGAAATTGGTCCAACTGGAAATACTTTAAATGTGGCTCTTAAATGTCAAAGAAATGGCATGAAGAATTGAGATGTTATCCACAAGGTATATAAGAGCAGATGTGACTCCTTTTGGTGCATGTATGTGCCCAATTTTTAATGATTTGTTGGAAGCAGCATCACATTTCTTTTTTTTCACAAGGAACTATAAATCTGGAAAAGCTTAAACTATGAGATGGCTGGGCAGCTGGCAGGAGCGCACATAAAACAATATTGGCACAACAAAAGGTAAAAAATTTCCCAGAATTATGAACCACAACTTCAGGAACTAATATATTTAACTTCTCAGCAGGATTTGCAAGATTATCTCATCATAATATGAAAGCATTGACATGCGTTCATATTCTTTCTCCGTAAAAATATGTAGTATTTACTGTACACGTTTCCTTGGTCCAAATCTGTTCTCCAACATAATTCTCGGCTAACTAAAAAATTTGCTCCAAAACAACGATTAATGTTTTACCATATTTTCCTACCAGTGTTGGGTTGTACATTACCTGTAACAGAAAACTGATTCTTTTGTCATTTTTGAGTTATCCAGGGTTCCATCTAACATGTTTTTAATTTGTCAAGCACAAAGATTCAACTTGTATTCTTCTCCACAGGCACATTTAATCACATGAGAAATTCCCTGTGGAACATTGAGGCACCTATTAATGATCCGGCAAGGAAAACACTGGTCTAAGAGACTTTTAAGATAGAAATATTTAAACTTGAAAGTAAATGTCAGAATCATCAAGTTTCCTCTGTAAGGACAAACAATATGGATGGTGAAAATGTTCAACCATCCAAATTAGGACTAGCCCTTGCTTAAATATAGGTTGGCACCACATCCAAAGGCCATTTCACGAAACAGAAAGCTTAATCTAAAAAATGTATCTACCTTTATTTCTTCAACATGGTCCGCACTGAGCAAAGATACTCAGTTTCTCTATCTTTGTCTGACAGAAGCTTTTTGTATTTCTCTTCCAGGGTCATTGTGCTTATTTCCAATAGCTCTGGCTATAGTTACAATAAAATTGTGAGCAAAACAAAGAAGAAAACCATAAACAGATTCTAAGAGAATAAACATATTATGATTTTTTTTTTCCAGAGGACTGTCATTCACCTTTAAAAATATTTATATGCACAAAAGTATCAACTAAATAAAACAATTAGTTTACATAGAAGCAGCAATTAATACAAGCATTTCATATCATATTATTGTGACATTATATAGGCAATTCTGAAAATTGTTGCCATCAAGTGGTTGATATTTCAAGTGAACGAGCTAGTTTCTAAGGGTGAATCTACCAAACTCAATCAACCATTAGTCAGTAATACTAATGAAGGTTTTGTAATGGCATACTTGTAAAATATGGCCGCTTGAAAACAAGCACACACTTGTATGCATGAAGTTTAATAAGCAAGTCACCTTAAAATGGTTTGCTCTGCAGTTTGCTTGCTCAATAGACTTCTTGATCTGAAAGAAAAAAAAAAAAAAAAACCATAATATGGTTAGCTCTCTTTAACATTTCTTTCTACTTGCATTTTCCTTCTTTAAATCTTGGTGAGGAAGAGGCTAAACAGAATGCTGAACAAGCTACGGAGAAGGACAACTACCTCTGAGAAATATTTTGCTTGAAAAGGAACATTCTGAAATATAAATAAATAAGCCAATACTGAACTCGAGTTGTAAATATAGAAAGCAATCTCCTCCTTTGTATTTTAGACAAATAGAGAAAACTGCTTTCCCCTGGATAAAATATCTTAAAATGATTGATTCACTTTAGTAAAAGGCATGTCTTGTCCTGACCATTAGCTTGTTCATAATCAGAGGGAAAAGGAAAAAGAGAAGGGAAAAAGTGACTTGAATCCTATTCAATCAACAAATGCAAATAAATTAAAATTCTATCATAAAGGACAAGTTTGTTCCCTTTTCATTAGGAAAACAAATGAATCAATCAATTCTGTATGAAGTATTAACCACTATTAACCACACACAAGTGGTGGAGCTGTTTAAGTTTATTTACTAACCTTGCCATTATCTGTGACAAGTTTCGCTTTCATTTGTCTAATTCCATCCAGCTTGGCTTTAGCTAAGTCCAACTTGACAATCAGGTCATTACCTGCTTCATTGTTCTGGTATTCCAAGGAGCAATTAGAACAAAGCAAATCCTTAAATCTTCAAGTCATTGTGGAAGGGTTTTTACCACATCGTCCGTGATCAGTTGGTTTTCAATGCTAAAGTTACCTGCAAGATAAACCAAAATGATACGAAATAATCAACACTATCTATAAGTATCAATTATGCAGATCACCAAAATTTATTCTAGAATGTAGGTAGTAGGGTGAAGGTGAGTACTTTGCACCCTATGTAAGAACATTCATGAGTTTTCATATAAAATCTACATAATGTAAAATTCAGTAAAATTTTGTGTATCATTAACAAACTCTAGGTTTGGATTTTGCTCTTTCTTCCTTTCAGTAAATCTCACCACTATGATAAAGTAATAATGTACTGTTCTCAAGCTGTGTGATCTTTTTTATTTTAAAAAGCAATCCTTAGATCCTGATTTCTTGTACCAGAGCAAACAAAAGTAACGTAATGTCATAGATTGTACTTCCTGAGATCCATGTTATCGCAGACCACTTTGGATTTTTTTTTTCTTTCAACAAATAAAAGACTATTGATCAAGTGAAATATCTATACAGACATAAGTCTGCTCTGTGGTGTGACTACTTTGTTAATACGTGCAAAATCTTCTGCGATTTGGAAGCCAAAGTGTACTGCTTACTTGCCTAGACTGAACATTTAATGATATCTAGAACCAGACTATGCATAATAACATAAGCACCCCTAAATTATTTGATAAATGAAAGACAGGTTCATTTCTATGGGATCAAACAGCTCCTGTTTGGTTGAGATACATGCAACATGTATAATTTGTCACAAATTGAATTCTAAATGGGTGGAGGTCATCATAGGTAGCAGGAAAGATGCTGGCCACTCCTCACAATCACAGTGGAGGACAAAGAGAAAGGTTGCTAATAATAACGACAAAAAATAATTTTAAAGAAAAAAACTTGAAAGCATAACCCACATAACAATTAAAAATCAGAGAAATCTCCTCAAACAATAAATTGAGATAAGTCTAGAAGCCAGACCTTCAGATTCAGTCATTTGCTCATCAAGTTTATTCTTGACCTGCATATCCGATTTATTAGCATTTAAAAATTAATAATAATCTATTTACAAGAATTAGAAGCTATCCAAACATTCAGGTAAGAAAAAATGTCTGTAGGAATTAGAAAGTTGAAGCCATAGTAACTTGTCATGAGCAGACCTTTAAGAAGTCCCTTTCAGATTAAAAAAAAACAGTCAGAAGGAAAAATGATAAATCAGCCCCTCAGGGCATTATTAAAGGTTGATTTATAACTAGGGTAATACTTGATTATTGTATTCGCATTAGGGCTCTCTCTTTTCCCTTCTCAAAAGTGAAATTAGGAGATTTATGAACCAGATCAGCCTCAAAATAGATATTTAAACTAATTTGTCAGATCTCTCGACACACACATAAACTGAAAAAATTTGACATGAATTTTAACATATTAAAAATCTGCATTCAAACATTACACATGCATGCTTATTACTAAAAGGACATCAGTTTATTACTATCTCAGTTCAGGAAAGTAATTATTTCACCCATTGTTCATTTAAGGAGATGCGAAAGATCACAAGTGATACAATTTGTATAAAACGCTAGAAAATCAAACAAAGTTGTCAAGAATTACTGTATATCTCATCATTTTAAGTTTCCTACTCAGTCAATTTGGACTCATCAACATTAGTCAAAAGCTCAAAAAATTTGTAAACAATGAAGAGAGATGATAGACTAGCTCTGTTCTATAAGGGTTGTTTCTTTTGCCTATATTGTCTGTCTCTTTTCTGTTTCCTTTCTTGCTTTATTCATATTCCTAATCAAAGGAAATCATGGAAGATGTAGCGAAGTACCAAACCATGTTCTTCAATTTGTCTGCTGACTTTCTGAGATTTGACCCAGTCCTATGCACATAGTAAGAGGATATCACCAACTGTATGTTGAAAACTGAGCATGAAACTAAGAAATTCAGAGGAGGGTTATGGGACTCAAACCTGTTGTTGCTGTAATTTGGTAGAAAGATCCTTGGCCACCTTGGAGTAGTAAGTGCTGTCATCATAATCAAAATAGAGATTCATCATAGTTGTGCAATTAACCACAAAACTGAGATCAATCAATTAAAGTAAGAAATAGAAATAAATCAAGCATATAAAAGAATGCTAATAGAAGCAATTGACAAGGTTCAGCCTGAAACCTATATCCAGAGGCACATATGATGTAGAATATCCTGCCATATGACATCAGGAGATTACAACATGTTAAATCAAGAACCTCAGGTATCCATCAGGACAACACTGTCCATTGACATTAGTACCAGTAAAACCAGCTTCCTCAATTCGTAGCTAACATAGAACTAAGTACTGTGAGTTGCATCACTGTGACAGTCTCATGTGTTGATCAACATGTAAATATATGTGGACTTTTCTCCAGAAACATCCAGGAAGCCTATTCAATTTCACCAACAGTTTGGAACATAGATATCATGTTGGCCAACATGCTATGCATCATCACAGAGTTTAAGACATTTTTAGCAGTTGTTCTATCACATAGTGTGAATTAAATTGTCAGAAGTTCACTTTGAATTACCTCCTTTCTATTAGTTTGGAAGATTAAACTGATCTTTTCCTGTTGAATAGCTCCATTGTCTATACGCAAGTCAGAGACAAAAACAATAAGAATGTTGGCTGAAAATATAATGGCAAGAGGAACCTAATCTCGATAGATGAAACAAATGTTAACGTTTCAAATAGGTAGATAGTTAAAGTTTGACAGGCATATTGTTCAAAGACCATTGATTTTTTTCCCAAGTTTGAGCCTGCTATTCGATAAAACAATAGAAGAGTTATCTCATCAGGCTTGGCTACTCTCAAATTAGGTGCTTAAGGTTTCCTTCTTTGTTTAAAAGTTAAATATATATATACAACAGAGATTCTCAGTCAGAATATAATCCATAAAAAACACAGCAGAATGACTTCCTATACTTTGAAATGGCTGGGATAAATGTGACCATTTAGTATCAATAACTTGATTCCATATTCAAATTGTGATACTTCTTCTTTTTGTTATCAATAGGATAAGATGTGTGTACCGACTCATATAAGTGGAAAGAGAGAGAGATTACCTGGTTAGTGTGGATCTGAATCAGAGGTGTAAAGAGGCTATTTTTCTCTGTTTTCCAATTATATGCCAACATAATTGACCCTTCTCCTTGAGCATCTTCTCAGTATCTCTCTAAGTTGCATTGTTTTGGATTTTGCTGCAAATTAAAAACAAGTTTACGGTGATTGAAGAAGAAGAATAGAATAATCATTATTTCAAATAAATTCTTGGATTAGCAAAACAAACAAAAAAAAATACCAGAAAGGAGATCATTTTGTAAGGTTTGAATGGTGGTAAAGTGAATCTGCTCTTCAGCTGAAATGTTGGCGGCTTCATCCTCCACGTCTGCATTTCGTTTTCACAAATTTACAAACAATTCAGAATTTGATTGATTCCAAAGAAATTCAGAAAGAAAGAGACAGAACCCTTGATTTGGGAGCGGAGAGTTTTCATGCACTGCAAATACTCTTCCATTTTCGCTTTCTCTTCTCTTCCAAACAAACAAACAAACGATGATAGCTGCTTTACTTTTTTGAGGAAGGATTTTGGGAAACGGAGGGAAAACTTACAAAATTTACTGGCGACACGACACCCATCTTTTTATTCTATCGGGAACTTTTGCTGAAAGTTTAAATTTTTTTTTTCTTATTATAAGAGCATTGAATAATAAATATTAGATATACATGAATTAATATAAATTATTAATTATTTTTTAATTATAAAAATAATTAATTACTTGTTAACATGATTTTAATTAATTAAAATTAAATATTATTTATTAAATAAAATAAAAAGAATTTTAAAAATGTTAGGATTCTACTTTTTTTATTATTTTTTATGACTTATTTATTTTTTCCCTTTAACTTCTTTCTTATGCTTTGTTTCTTTATTGATTTCTTGTTTTTTTTTTTTTATATATCTTTTTATCTTTTTTTAGGTTTTTAAGAATTCCATGTATTGCGTTTTGAAATCTTATTGCACATTCATTTATACTTTGAAATTTCAGCGTCATTTCCATTAGTGCATCAAAAATTTATTTTGCAGCCAAATTTTTATTATTCATCTCAAGCAAATTTCAACATCTTTTTCATTCAAAAACAATACCATAAAAAAGCTTTAACATTAAAGGATTGCATGTACTAACCTTGTGTCGGTTTTGATATTTATTTATTTATTTCATAAAAAGAGCAATTTTTGTCTTGATATTAAGAGCCATAAGATTCATGTACTATCCTTGTATTTGTCAAGTTTTGTTGAAAATAATGAAATTTATGAGGTTACTTGTATTTTTTTCATCGATCTTTACTTTTAGTTGTTTTTATAATTGGATTTTATACTTTAATGACTTAAACCAAGTTCGATGTAATAAAGCAATATCTTGGAATACGTAGTTTCAACTTCTAAAGTTTGCTAAGATAAAAGTTCAAAGCTAAAGGCTACCAAATAGAGTTGATAATTTTAGATATAAATAGGTGATATTATACAAAAAATCATATATGTATTTTAAAAAAATACATTTCATAATTATATGTTTTGACATAAATTTCAATACGACACAATTCGTGTCATATATATGTTAATTCATTTAAATACATGACATAATACAAATAATATATTTAATATAATCTTATCATACGAGTATACATTTAATATGTTTAACGTGTTTAATATATTTTTATATTTATTTTAATTTAATATAACAGATTATTTTAATTTTTAATTTTTTAATTATGATACTTAATTAGCTATTTAATTTTATATAAAAATTATTTTAAATATTAATTATGATACTCATTTAATACTTATTATAAAATTATTTTTATATTAATAATATAAATACAATATAAATATTAATATTAGTCCCATACATTATTATTTTATTCTTTAATCTTTAATATTTTATCATTTTGAATTTGATACTAAAAATTAATATAGTTATGTAATATAAATTAAATTTATATATATATATATTAAATACATATTAAATGAATATTAAAATTTTTTTAATACGTAAGTAATTTTTTATATTATTAATATGCTAATTTTATTAAGTTGTCAATAATGGATAGTTTATAATTATTTATTATTTTAGTCGTGTTCTTATATATATTCGTATTAATCATATCTATTTGTGTATATCTGTGTTAGTCGTATCTATTTGTATTATTCATGTTTATTCATGTCGTATTTAAACGAATTAATTATATACATATTAATCGTGTCTTGTAATGTATAATACGTATATTAAACGTGTCGTGTTTGTGTTTAGGATTTAAATACGTTTTATAATTCGTGTCGTATTCATATTTTAATAATTCATATCATTACACATGTCAAACACGATATGAGACATGATACAAAAACACAAATTGCAAGGTGTACTACTGGACTATGTTGCTTCAACTCAAATGTAAGTGCCATACTCAAGTCTAATATCATATTCAATGTCTAAGTGTCAATTTTTTTTAATTTACTTGTATATAAAACTATTGGATTTGAATTTCATATTTTGTTGATTTGTATTGTATAGTACAAGAAAATACATACATTCACATGATTTATTCTTACATTTTACTTTAAAATTTTAATGTTTTTGTCTAGTGTTGTATGTGACTTATTATTATTTTATTCATTTTTTTAATTTATTTTTTTTTAATTTTATATGTAAGTATCAAAATAAACCAATTATAACACCCACATAATATAATTATTACGTAGAATTTAATAACTAAATACTATTGATTATATATACCAAAAATAATTTTATATTTAATATCTTTTAAGTTTCAAGCCATGTTCCCCTTAGATTTAAAAATAATATTTGGAGCAAATTTAAGTAATTAATAAAGAAGACTTTTGGTAAAATATAAATAGCAATGTATAAATTAATTAGAGGTTGGCGTAAAGTGTGAACATACTTGACTAAAAATAATAATGTAGTTGTCGTGACTAATAGTAATAGGTTGGTGTTGTGTTATAATGTTGAATCAAATCTTGCCACTTCTCAATTCTTTCTTATATGTTTTTTAGAAACACAACTATTACTTTATGGTTGCATTTTTTCTAGTTGCCAAAAAGATATATGTAGGTTAATGTATTTTAGTTTTCTTAATAATTTATACTAGTTTGTAGGTTAATGAAATTATATATTTTTTTCCTTATCAACTTACTTATTATAATAACATTCTTGTAAGAGTTTGTTACTTTAAAAGAGCTAATGGTTAAGACTGTGGAAGGAATGACTAAGATCATTACAAATAGAATCATAAAAAAAATAGTAGATAAGGTGGATAACTATGGAGAATTAGTAGTTAACAAATCTCATCGTCTATAGTGACTTAGGAATGCCAAATTAAATATTATATCAAACAAAGACAATTCTACAAATGAATAGAAAGAAAAATGAATGAAAAAAAAATGAGCTTAAGCATTTTTGGCGTAGCACTTAGCAAGAAGATTGAAGCTCTAAGACAATGTATCTAAGATCAACTAGGTAGTTCTTCCTATCTTTTTTTTTTTGCTTATGTTTTCTACCTATAAATTCTCCAAAAAAAAAACAAAAATCATAAAATGACTAAATATCAATTGGTTAATGCAAATTTTTACCAAACCCATGAAACTAAAATTTCATCAATATTTTTCAGCCCAATTAAACATATAACAACTACATAGAATTTTTATCATATATTTCTAGTTCTTTTTCTAAATTGGAAACCTTACCACCCACACATGTTTTGATAAAACCAATATTGAAAATAGTTGAAACCAATAATCATCAAACCAATGTTTTGATTAAAAAAAAAAAAAAACTATTCCCAATAGTTAAGATTGTATTTGATAAGCTATTGAGAAATAATCTAAAAAAAAACAAATTTAATAGAAAAAAGTTGAGAAAACAGACATAGTTCTCAAAATCAATTGCATCTAACAATCAACTATGTCCATATCAAACTTCAACCACAAGGCTTGTATTGTTATTTTTGCTTTATCTAAGCTAATACAAAACATGAAAGATACAACAATAAGAAATAATATGTCAAATGGTTGGAGAAAAGATGATTTCAACTTGTATTGTTATTTGCACTTTATCTATGTGAAAATAAAGAAATAAAATGAATGTAAGAAAAGTTTGAATACCCCAACCAAAAGCACATTTTGAATCATAGATAGAAAGTTGGAAGTGGCAAGAATTGGCATAATGTTTGCTACACATTTTTCCATTTCTTTTTTACTGCTATAAAGATTGTCACAACCAGTATGCAACCCAATAATCAGAATTCCAACCACAAGGCTTTCACTTACTCTTATGTCTAAAACAACAGGAACTACTAATTTTGCTCTTTCAGGACACATAGTGCCCAATCCATTAACACATTCGAGCTATAATTAATTAATTATGCAGTGAATTATAATGAAAAATTAAAGAAAATAAAAATAATTTTAACAGTATTAATTTAAGAATTACACCTCACAGAAGAGCTTAGTGCAGAAGGAATCAATCAAAGAATTATAGAAGTATTGAGGCTACAATGTTCATAGATTTATAACATACAGGGATGGATTATCTGAGATGATGAAAACAAATGGTGTTTCTCGATTATGGACAACAATAATACGGTGAACTTTAGTAGAGAAGGATTTTGAGAAATTTTGGTTGAGAGAAAGCTGCCTAATAACAAAAATTCTTCAATCTTATCCTGCAAACAAAAAAAAAATTAAGGCCAAGAGAATGGGCTAAAGAAGGTAAACACTATAAGGAATTAAGGCTTTTCATTTGCAAACAAAAGAATAATGAAAGCAAATTTAGTCTTTAAGAATGAGGCATGCACTTTGCTACTGGATTTAATCATTGGAGTTAATAAATTTCAGGTGAAAAACAAATCAAGCACAACTTTTTAAGAAATATTAGTAGAAAATGTATAAATTTTCACTAATCATACATAAATAATTAACTATAATCAACAAAATCTTATTTTTAGTTTACCTTTTATCTCATTATCTAACAAGTTCATCCGTACTTTTTTTTTTCTTAAGCTTGTGTTTAATGTCAAAACTAATTTGCAAGCAAAAACATTATTCATGAAACAATATTATAAAGTTTAATTGCATTTGATCATAAGTTGTTTAAAATCTTGGATGCCTTGACATATTCAAAGACAAACAATAATGTTGCTATTTTCATACATAATGAAAATTTAATTGTCATAGTATATATCTTTAAATTAAATTAAAAATAGATGATTCTTTTCAAACTAACAAAGCCTTGCCAAGATCAAAGACATCTTTAAATCCAATTAAAAGAACAAACCAACAAAAAGTACATTATTGTAAAAGGATAATTTTAGAAAACTTTGTCTTTCAACCATCATTTTGTGAAACAAATCAGCAAACAAAATAGAATTAATAAAGCACAAAAGGATTATTATTGAAAAGATCACAAAAAATGTTAAATCAATACTATATTAAAATTTTTTGTAAAGTAAATTATGTATTGAATGGTTCAACTCCTATATAATAATAGTTAAATAACATTTCAGAGAATTTAAACACCTCATATCATGAAATTTAACAACTAAAAATGACCAAAAGAACTAAAACCTTTGATTTCTTGACACGTTTAGTAGTTGAATAAACAATAGCAACCTTTAGTAAATATTAACTTTTAAAATAGAAAAAATAATTAGAAGCAAATGCAATTGAGGTAATCTCACAAAAGTATAACACAATTAGTTATATTTCTAGAACATCATATATAAAAGAGTCATGTTTTATAGTATTTAAATCTAAAATTTAGCTTCAGCTTTTCTTTGACACTTTTTACTCATTAAACAAAGCTATATTTTTAAATACTCCTTTCGTTTAATTATTAATATAGCTTATCTAAAATTGTTTTATAAGTTTATGTTGAGCTTCTACAAGGATTGGTTGGAAATCTTTGAAGAAAAAGGCCATTTATCCTCACATGCACTTTCTTAGTCTTTTTTAAAAATGATCCTATTAATGCTTATCATCTTTCCATTATTTAAGTAATTATAGCATGGCTTTTTCTTCCAAACTTTTTATTTTACTTATTTTTAACTTTTATATGCTGTCGAAGACATATTGGTACTACTAATTTATTGTCTGATTGTTATACATAGATAAAATAATCGATCCAAATATATAAAGTAACATCTAGCCATAGAAATCATTATGAGCTTTATATTACCTAATCACATGCTAAAGTAAAGACCAACATGTTGTCTTACCTCTACCCTCTAATCATTTCCCCATGAATAAAGCTTATTTTTTAACTTTATAAAATTATAAGTACATTGAAAGGTAAAGCTAAATATTATATTACAAATCAAAGAACTGGTATCCATCATTTCAAATAGGTTTACAAATTTACCATGTGAAAATGCATTTATTTACCTGGGCTACTCTACCTAAATGATATAGTGCAAGTGTATACCTTCGATTTCAATCATCCAAAGTTAAAATAGACACATACCTAAATATGTTATCATGTAAACCGAAACAAATAACTGGATAAAATAAAATTAAAACCAAATATCAAAGAGGTAATATACATACCTAATTTCAATTTGCAAAGATAAGCTTCTTTATTCTTCAATTCTACCATCATATTAGCTTTTATAACCTTAAGCACATGCAAAATCTCTTTTAATTCCTGATCACTCTTTCTTTAATAAAAAAAGGACAATAAAAAACCTTATATTATTTTTCCAATTAATTAAGAGAAACAAAAACAACAAAAATCACAAATTCAAATTTGACACATGAAAGATATGATCTTCACGTGAAAGATAAAGGTAAACTTCAAAGACCCATCGTTCATATCGAATATTGATGTATTTGTTTGAATCTCTATTTGAATCAGAGACTAGCACATCTTATCCCTATATCTCTCCCCTTCTCTTTGCCTTTCAATTTAGTCATTCAGCACTAATTGCAACTTATGTTGATGTTGGTTAGTGATTTTATTCCTCTTTCGTTGCTTCTTCTCTTTCTTGTTCCCTTATTTTTCTTTTTGTTTTTCCTAATTATCCATCTCTAAAAGCTTCTGGATAGCTTCAATGTTGATTTATTTCAACAATAATAAAGTCATTAAAAAAATGGGGAAGCATAGTTTTTTTTCTTCTTAAATTTATCCTCAAATTTTTTTTATGACATTAAAAAGGTGTTAAGCAAATTAATACAACTAAAGTTACGAGACAATTTTAATTTATTTTATAGATAAATAATTAATGATTCAATTTCATTTAGATTTTTTAACTTGCAACTTTGAATTCCTTGAAACATAAACAAATTAAGTATACTAAGTAATAGAAAGGTTTCATAAAAAATTTCTCCCATAACTTTGAATTTGATGAGTGTGGTATGATGGTGCAAATAGTTTTTTATTTATTCTTTTTGATGTACTATTTTTTTAGTTTTTTTTATGACAAAAGCTTTAAATAATAGTTGCTATGAGTTGTATTTGTAAAGATGAAAAACGCTACCAAATAATACTTTTACTAATACATGATTTATTTGTTATTTTTTAATTTACATAGTACTATTATTAATACATATTAAAAATATATTTTAGTTACTCATAAAACATATCGGCTTCAGTCCAACAAATAATTAACCTACTATTAAGTAACACATTAGTACATAAAAAATATTTTCACCATTTTATATATATCCAAATAATAAAAAAAAAATTTATACTTTTTATTTTTATATTTTCTGTGAATTTTAATATGTATTTTATTTGAGAAATAAAATAATAATTATTGTAAATATAAATTTGAAAGTTTATTTTAACATATCATTAATTTAAATTTTTTGAGTTGCAATATATTTCAATTAATTTTGACAAAAATTAAATTAATCTATATAAACTAAATGCATTATAATTATTAATTAATGCAATATTTTAATTATTCATATATTTGAAATCAATTATGACACTACTTTTAACTGTTGTTTTTATTTGATAGCAATTTTTCAAAAGTTAAACATTAAAATTAATTTTTTTGGCACATAAATGAAACGTTGTTGTGGCGTAGTTTTCCTATTAATTATATGATAATAATATAAAATTAATCAGCTCTACCACGTCAAAGATAATAAATATATAAGATTGATTCCTCGCCCTCTTTTCTACTCATCTTTCTCTATCAGAGGCAGACCGCAAATTTTGCAAAGAATCACAGAAATTTGTCTGTTTGTTTGTTTGTTTCAATGGCAGTGACGCTTTGGTTGAAAGAAAAGATCGTGGATCCTCTCCTCCAAATCCTCCGCAAGGGAGCAGAACCCAAGCAATTGGCCTTCTCCGCTGCTTTGGGATTTACTTTGGGAATATTCCCAATATGTGGTGATTGATTTCTTCTTTGCTTTTTCATTTGGATTTTTGGTTGATTCATAAAACTGGTTTGATTTGAAGAAAATAAAAATGGCTGCAGGGGTTACAGTGTTGCTGTGTGGAATGGCAATAGCGTTGTTGGGATCCCTCTCCCATTCTCCAACTGTCATGCTTGCTAACTTCATTGCTACTCCTATTGAGTTGAGGTAATTTTCCTTCTTTTTCACCGTTTCCCTTTGCCCTGCGTTTTTGGAATCCATTTTTATCGATGTTGTTCTCTCATATCATCTAGTCTGGTGGTGCCCTTCCTGCGCTTTGGTGAGGCGCTGTCTGGTGGAACTCATTTTCCATTAACTTCAGATGCTTTGAAGAAAGTTTTGACGGGCCAAGCTTCGCGAGATCTCCTCCTTAGCATTGCCCATGCTGTAAGTATCCAATTTCATATGTCTATATTTGCTTGCATTTTTAACAACCAAGTTGGGCTCATAATTCTATGGATGAATATTCGCTTATGAAAATTGGAGAAAACATTTATTTATTTGATTTTCTTGTGACTATAAATCTTTGATCTCCTTGACAGAATGTCCAAAACCTTATCTTTGAGGCATGTATCATAACACCATCTGGAGGTAGAGATGAGTGAATTTGTCACACTTAATATAGATTTTAAGGTTTGGTATGATTAAATCTTGTTTTGCCGCTCATTACCTCTACAATGGACTCCCGTGTCTGCATCTGTCTGGTCTGAGCTGCAAACCCTTTTAATATAGGGGATTGGTAAGACTCTTTGCAGACTGAATCAATTTTCCTAACATGGGTTTCCTTGTTCAGCTTAAGCTGGAGCTAGCCCTTGAGATAATCAAGTTTATTATATTTGATCTTCCAACAACTTGACACTAAACATTTTTAAAAGAAAATTCTTACTGCTGTTTCTGACACGATGGCTTAGTATGTTGTTGAGGTTTCATAATATGGGATTAAGGTTGCAAATCATGGACACTTTCAATGGTTTCCCACCATAAAATAAAGATAGGTTAATTACCCATTTAGTACCCGGACTATAGTGAAATTGTCATTGCTACTTGCAAAAAATTTGCAATTAAGTACTTCAACTTTCTTTCCCTTAAGCAAATTGCAAACCTCACTAGCTCCATTAGTCAAATGAGTGACATAGCAAAAACTAGAAAATAGGAGTTAGACACAGGGCACTCTCCTATTGGTTGTTTTTTGCCACATCACTAATTTGATTATAGTCTCAGGTGCAAACTATTTAATGGAAGCAAAGTTTAGGTAGTACCAAATGTGTAACTAACCCCATA
The DNA here is from genome assembly GCF_002303985.1 of Durio zibethinus. Next base: position 19,353,260 of record NW_019167949.1, on the reverse strand, counting down.
AAGATAATACTCATCTTTTTGTGAAGATCCACTAAATAAATAATGCATAGGTGTATCCAATGTGCACAGCTTGTAGAAGAAAAAGACCACAGCTTTATGATTTGTAAAGGCATCACCACTCAAAATAATTATAACTAAAGATGAAAAAACTCTGAAGAAGAAAAGGCCAAATCTGTTAGAAACAGATTGTAAAGAATCTTCTGATTTAGAACACTATCTTAAGTTTGTGCTTAGGAGTTTTCCTTTCTCTAAAAGGATGTTTTGTCATCTCCTTCCACCTACTCTGCATTAAACACAGAGATGTAATTCTCCTTGGTATACTGCTATCATTGTTGCCAAATCTCTATCTTCACTGTGACATCAGCATTAATATTGAACAGTCCAAAAGCCATGAGCCCCAGACAACCTATCTCTGGTTATAATTCAGTTTCCTCATTCTGTTTGTACTGTCGCTTTAAATAAGTTGCTCCCTTCCTTCACCAGGTTGACTTTAGTGTAGTTTGAGGTGGAAAGGTCCATTTTACTGCTATGCTGCAATATGATTTATGTAGACTTAAGGTGATGGAATTCGTCAAAGATGGCATTGTAGACTTTATGTAATTATACATTAGCTGAAGCTTTTTTCATCAATTTGGAATCACATTTGAAAATCATCTTATACAATTGCTGCAGCTGTTGGGGTGGCTTGTTGCGGCACCCATTATTTTGGCCACGCTCTACATACTATTTTTGCCGATTTTCAAGGTTCTAGTCCCCAAGTTCAGCAGTGTTCATTTGAGCCCTAAGAAACAACTTCATTCACATTCAGAAGTTAGGCTTAAGGTGAGGGATGTTTGATTAATGTTGTAATTTGTATATTTCTTATACGGAGCACATTGACTGGCAACTAACATAATAATACCTGTTGTATATAAGTTTTTCTAAGCTTAATTCATTTATAAAGATTGTGCTTTATGAGCTTTATTGTGTTGAGTATTGTAGCTGAGATTGCATCAGGATAAGAATATGAAAATAGGAAAACTAGGTTGACCATAAATGTTGGAACTGGAAACCCTCCTATTATGTGCATTATTGAGTGTCTTATTATATATATATATATACACACACACACATATGCTCTTGCCTTTACTCCATTCCAGTGACTGAAAATTGAGGGGGTGCTAGTATTTTCAAAGCAGAATGGGTTATCCAGGTGGGCAGAAGGCCTGATTTGGCTTAGCAGTTGGGTTAGGGTCCCTGCCTTTCCCAACATTTAGTTACTTTTAAGTTAAAAAATGCTGATGATTATTTCCAGAATGTATTCTTTGTGGCTGAACTCTCTCTCAAAGTAGAAAAGAAAAATGGCATGGGAGTCCTTCAGGAAACGATAGGTAAAGGATTAAAATTCACTTGTTAAGTAACGGCTGAACTAAGCTTGTGTGTGTTTTTTATACATCTTTTGGAAACTGAGAGATGGAAAGGTTAATATAAAGATGTAAATGATATATTAATACTAACAAATTAATTCGGATTTAACTCAAATAAAACTTGAGTTCGGTTGTTATCGTAAAGCTTAAAAAGAAAAAAAAAGTGGGCTGCTAAACTCATTCGGTGTAGACTTTTCTAATTGATTTTGTGAAACTCCAAAAACCCAAAGATAAGCCCTACGGCCTATGCCTTTTGTCATGGAACGGATGAAAAAGTATTGTTTCTTTCAGCCAATTCAAAGAGAGCCAAAATTGGAGCTACCAATTAAATTTAACTTAAGGCTAAAATTTACAACTCTAATAATATGAATTCAAATTTATAACATGTATCTTTGTGTAATTTTAACTCTGTATTTTTAATTTAGTAAACAAATGTTGAAAACAAACAGTATTATATATAATTGACAATTTTTTACCAAATTAAGAATAAAATGTTAAAATTACAATGTTCAAAGATGAACAATAAATTTGGTTTATCAGTTTAAGTAGACCGTTATTTTTTATCTTTATCTCAAACTCATACTCCCTGCGCCCTATAAATAATGCTCGAATTGATTTTTTAGTTGTCGCTTTTTTTTTTTTTTTAATTTTGACAATTAATATTTTAAATATTTTATTAAACAAAATTTTTATAAAATATATTTTAAAACCTCTTCGTTCAAGATTTTTGGAAAGTATATTTTCATATTTTTATTAATAATACATTTAAAATAAAATAAAGTTAAAATTAAAAAAATTTCATCATCAAAGGTCAAACTAAGACAATATTTGAGATACAAAAGGAATAACAAATAAATAAATAATCAAATGTTCTATAATTAATCAATTTTGATTATCTTCATGCATCGAGGCAATTTTAGTTGGTCTTAGAAACTATAATTTAATGTTGGATTTGGTCGAAACCTCACCCGGTCACTAACATAATTTTAAATCAAAACTAAAATTAATCTAGATGTGGGAGAGACCAATTCCGCTAAACCAAGGTCCATAAAAGTGTTGCTGCTGTCCTATGCTTTTCCGATGCTATCTTCTGGGATTTAAATGGCCACCTACATAGGAGAAGAAGAAAGAATTGCTTTTTATATCTCCAGAAACTGAAGTTATGAAATCAAATGGGTTGATTTCATATATATAGAGATAAAGGGAGGGACCTATTCAATTATGGGTTCAAATGTAGAATTAAATCAAGACCACACTTAATTAATACCATACTACTTGTTCAGGTATATCACAATATGATACCACTGTAATTGCTCATAATTTGACATTAATTGACCTAAGTCCGGATAAATTGATTGTGTTAATCCACAGTATAAGTTAATTACAACAATTTCCCACTTCGATAACAAAAGTCAATTTCAAATATTTTTAAAAATAGTATAATATATATACTTATATGTTTAAAAACCAAATCCAAACTAACAAAATGGTCATAACCAAAACTATCGAATACAAGTAAATACCTAAATCATCACACAATAGAATGAATATTTGTAAGCCCTATAATACATTATCCCAATAAGGTATGAATGTGTGGACTTACATGCCATCTACAATCAAAAAGTATTTATAAGCCTTAGAATGAATTGTATCAACAAGATACATGTACATAAACTTATGAATGCTTCAATAACAGCAACAACAACAACAATAACAAGCATATATGAGCCCTTAGAATTCATCTTACTAATAGGGTACGTGTACATAAACTCATAAACATTTAAGAAACCATAGTATGATTGTGTGAAATGAAAATGATATAAGAACAGAGTTAATGTCAATTTCCATTAGGTCTTCTACATCTGAACTGAATAATGTGTCACTTCGAATGAAGCACATGAGACTTAACCTAAAAATCTTAACTAATGGAATGCCATATTCATCGGAATGCGCTTAAATATAATAGACATATGACATAAAGGAATTCATGCATCACAATTGCAACTAATTTCATTACACAGAGCTTCTATTAACTTAATACAATGAAAGACTCTACAAGTCTTGTATAAGTGTCATGTTATCAAAACACTTTAGCAACCCAAATTATTTAATGTATCGACAGGAATGAGTTTTGTAGATTATGTGCTCTATAATTTACTCGAATAATGGATTCTATTACTTTCTCTTTAATAATTTGAATAATGATATCTATTTATTCGAAGTGTGAGAAACTTCTAATATTCGAGAGAAAGCTACTACTGTAAATTTACCATAAAATATCTCTAGCAACTTTGAAATAAGAACCAAAAAACCTAGCCCTAAAATGAGATTCTGTAGCCAATAATCTCACATGTAGCTTCATCACATGTTGTATGCTTTCCCTCATTAATCGAGAATGCTATAAATGTTCATTTCACACTTCAAAAAACAATTCCTCTAGCTAATACTATTAACATTCGCTTTCAATATCATACAAAAACAAGATTAAATATCTAACTAAATCTAGAATGTCTGATTGTTGATGTTTTAATATAGAAACATTCAAGTGTCTTCAAAGTACACCATAACATACACAACATTGAAATGTGTATATACTTGAGCCTATATCAGACTATTCGCAGATGAAGCATACTGAATATTTGACATGAGTTCTTTCATTATCATTATGGGAACACTAAGAGTTCAATGGTATGTCACTCTTTACAACAAGCACCTTACTAGGGAAAGACTAGTGCACATTAAACTTACTCAACATATGCTGAATGTAGGTTTGCCTTACTAGGAAAACACCAGTGCATATCAAACTTACTCAACACACATTGAATGTAGGTTTTCTCAAACCAACTAGTTATTCCTTTAAATCTGTCACAAAGAATCTCAATCCCTAAAGCAAAATGAGAGCCTTATTTAGATTTTTCATTCAAAGTGACATGACAACATTTGTTGTCTCATACAATAGGTTAGTGTATATAGCTATTAATATGATATCATCAACTTAGAACACCCAAACTACATAGCTATTTCTACTAACCTCTAGACATATGCACTGATCACTAACTAACATTTTCCTTAAAGTGAAAATCTCATTATACTCTAAACATCACAAAATAGATGGCTTTGAAGTCCACAAATAGACTTCTAGAATTAATAAATTATATGTTCCATTACAAAAAACTATAAACCTTCAAGTTACTCCATTAGACATCTTAACGTCTAGCTGATTTAGCTCAAAGCCAAATAAGCCACCAATCCAGTAAAGATTTTAAAAGAATCAATAGGATAGAAGGATTTATTACAACTAATTCCTTCTTTTGTTTAAAGTTTTGGGCCACATGACTAGCTTTAAATATTTTTACTTGGCTTATGAAATACCTTTTAATCTTGTAAGTTCATTAATAATTAATTGGACTACAATAATGTGGTAACTCAACTTGATTCCACATATCATTGTGCAATACTGATGCAATCTCTTCATGCATGGCAAACATTCAACTCTAAAAGTTAAGATCATCAACACCCTCCTGAAAAGCATAAAATCATAAAACACATGAACACCATATTTATATTCCTTTTATAAGTTCAAATGTAATTCTAAAAATGAGATTGTTGGGATATGTTGTTAGTTCAACTACTTGTGGCATTTTTCATAAATAGTTAAATCCCATAAGGGATTGGCATAACAACATATCCTACAATCAAAATGACTTTATAAGGTTCAAGACCTAATACTCCCATTATATAAGTTATCCTCTAAATAGATTGTATAGTCAACCTGATTATTCTAATATTGTACGATGAATGACTAAACCTAGAATCTTTGAAGCTGATGTAACAACCAATACAATGTCACTGATAGCTTTCCAGTCAAGTTTTGATTATGGGTTGTAGTTCATTTAATCTGTATTACAACCCTAAATGCAAAAAATAGCTTGAAAATTGGCTTTTGTTGTCATAATGTCTAAATCTATAGACCTATCGCTAGACATAGATTTAAGGGAATGGCCACAAATCTTTTTTATTTAATTGCAATTAACCACCTAATTTAATCTGTTCATTTTAAAGAGATGTCTCAAGCTTGACTCAGGTATCTTTAAATAATAAATTATAGTCTATGAAATCAGATTTAGGTTCAACGCATGAAGAAAGGTTATAGTACCCTTACGCCGTCCATCCAAAGGATGGTACCAATTTGACTTCCAGTTATCCAAGCCTTAAAACATCTTTATAGTTTACCAAATAATTTAATTATTAGAAATTGATTTTAAATTACTCCAATAGTTTGTAATTTAAAATAATTTTCTCACCTCAAAAGTATTTCATGGAGACTTGTGTGTCATTCTGAAGAGGCTTTATCGTCAGATTCATTAATATATTTTCTAAGAAATTATTTTTGAAAACAATCAATAAAATCTTCTAATTGTTTGATAAGATTTTATTTCGATGCACATCCCAATAGTTTGGTGAGATTTTTATTTGAAAACTTTTTTTATGAAAATTAAAAAAAGTCATTAAATCTTGCAATAATTTGGTAAGATTTGACTCAAAAATTTAAATCCTTTAATCGTTTGGTAGAATTGAAAAATATATTATTTTATTTTTACAAAAAAAAAATTCATTAAATCCTTCAATAGTTTGGTAAGACTTAATTCAAGATTTAAATTCTCTAATAGTTTGATAGTATTGAAATTTTTTATTTTATCAAAAAAATTTTATTATGAAAAATTCTTAAATTTATTTGGTAGGACTTATGAATTTAGTTTGAAAATCCCCTTTTTTTTAAAAAAATAAATTCATAAAAGTATTACATAAAAATAAACTATTTTTCCTTTTTTTTTTATCACATTAATTCAATCAACAATTTAAAATAATAAATAAAAAACAAAATAATAAAGAAACCTAAAAAATATAAAATAAAATAAAAATAAATAAAAGAAAAAGAGAAAATAAAAAAATAAAAGAAGAAACCTACATTGCGGGTTGGATTAGAAGTGGTGAAGCACGCGAGTCGTCATGAGTTAGGATGCAAATCCCAAATCCTAAAAAGACATCATCTTGCGTAGGTATAAAAGCCCAAAATCCCTTCTATTTTTCTCAAAACTAATTTTTTTTCTCTATCTAAAATTAAATCCCTTTGTGTTCTCTTTAAAAACCCTAAATGGAAAATTCAATCGACCACCCTAAACCCAAATTCCAATATCAAGAAATTCAATTGGCCGTCGAAAAGTTTAAATTTTCCCAGAAAATAACCCTAAATTTCTAGAATCCTGCCACCTCAATCCGACCACTATGAATTTGGTTGGATAATTCAAAGACTCAATGGAAAATTCAACTTAAACCCATAAATCTAAGCCAAGCCTAGAAAATAAAAAATTTTCCCATAAATTCCAAAAGAATATCAGAATCAACCTATACAAAAATGAAAATCAAATCCAAACCTAAGAAACCTAAATGATCAAACCAAAAATCTGAGAAAAAATTCTAAAACTTCTTAGAATCTAAAATTGAACCAAAAATACAAATTTAAAATTTAACTTTAACAATTAACCCAGGACCTAGAAAATCAAAATCCAAAATTTTCAAAACCAAATTCCAGAATAGAACCACACCCAGGATGATTCCCAAAAAAACAAAATCATTATAATATTGACCCAGAACCTAAAATCAAAACCCAGAACTTTTAATGCTAAATTCCTAAAGCAAACCCACAAATCAATTGGAACCCAAAAAACTTTTTAAGCTTTCGTAATTACTTGTGATTATTGCTGGTTGTTCCGCTTTTGAATTTTGTCTTCTTGTGATCACTAATTTGAGTCCTTTTTTTTTTTATAAGGATTCATGTTTTTTCAATTTGAAAAAAATCCATTTCACCAAATTAGGATTTCATTGTAATTTGATTTGATTTGATTTTTTTGTGAATTAATTTTCCATGAATTAAGTCTAAGTTTTCTTTATACAAAAGATCTCTAAATTTCATCATTCAATTGAATCAAAAATAAATCCAAGATATTGCAAGATCCCACGTTTTATTCTATTTCTTTTTTTTTTTACTTTGACTTTTTTTTAACCAAAATAGACCACAAAATTAGAATTAAAAAAATCTAAATCTAAATTAAAATTAAAAATAAAATCAAAATCAAGATTGAAATCAAATTACAACTCAAAATTAATGGGCCTAAAATTTTCCAACCAAGGCCTAATTTATGGTTGATGACCCACACCATTTTCGAAAAAATTCTTGAATAAAATGGGGTGTCTATAGCTGTACAGTTCCTGTTTATGCATTTTTTATAAAACAGGAATTGTATAAAGATAAACAAACATCCATTTTGTTCAGGTCAAAGAAAAATTCAAAATTAAAATATTTTTAACTTGAAATCCAAATATTCACAATTTAAAAATTCAAGGGTTCATTATTAAATTCAAAGTTTCACAAAACTTCAAATATTTGCAAGGTTCTATAACAAGGATTCAAAGATTCCAAGACTCCAAAAATTGCAAAAGATTCAAAAAATTTGTAAAATGCTAAAAAAATCGCAAAATACTCAAAATTCGCAAAGATTCAAGGGTTCAAAAATTCGTCAAATGATTCAAGTTTCACAAAGATTCAATGAATCATAAAGGTTCCCAAATTTGCAAAAGTCCTTGGATTCACAAAGATTCTAAGATTTTCAAAGATTTCAAGATTTGTAAAGACTTCAAGATTCGTAAAGGTTCTTAAAATTTGCAAAGGTTCCAAGTTTTATAAAGGTTTCAGATTCACAAAGTTCCATCATTAAAGATTCCAAGATTCGTAAGGACTCCAAGTTTTGCAAAGATCTTAAGATTCACAAAGATTTCATAATTCGCAAGAGTTTCAATTTCACAAGAATCTTAGCTTCAAAAGAATTTTTAGATTTATAAGCCTTTCAGATTTGCAAGAATTCAAAGACTCATAAGAATTCAAAGATTCGCAATACTTTTAGGTTCGCAAGAATTTCAACTTCATAGTTATAAAGATTTACAATTGTAATTTTTAGGAATCCATATCCAAAATTTCTAAATTCACATACAAGATTAAAAAAATTAGATTAAAAAAATTTTTGTTAGTAATTCAAAGCCAAAATTTGAAGTTTCACATTTGAAAAACTCATGGATTCACATCAAAGATTTCAAGACTTACATCCAAAATTCAAAGATTCTTATTTGACTCTAGAGATTCACACCAAAAAATTAAATATTTTCATTTGGAAAACTTAGGGATTCACATCCAAAATTTCAAAGACTCGCATTAAAAAAAAATTTAGCATTCCACATCCAAAATTTCAAAGGTTCTTATTAAAAAATCTTTATGATTTCACATCCAAAATTTTAAAGATTTTCATTCAAAAAATTTTAGTATTTCACATCCAAAATTTCAAAGCCTTTCATTGAAAAAAAAAACAACTTTATGATTTTACATTCAAAATTTCAAAGATTCTCATTCAAAAATTTTAGAGATTCACAACCAAAATTTTAAAGATTTTTGTTTAAAAAACTTTAGTGATTATGCCCAGAGGTCTTATAACTCGTGGCTATTTTTGATAAAAAAAAACCATCTTCTTTAAACAAAGGCTCTATAATTTTTGAAATGTTTTCCATATTAAAAAAAATCTCATTATGGAAGATCTTCCTCATTTGAGGATCCAAAAGTAAAGCATTTTCTCCCACCAAAGTCAAAATCTTGTATGCCATGATAATATTGTAAATGCCTTCTAAATGATGCAAATGAAATAATCTAGAATCTCACTAAATTGATGCAAATGCATGTCTTAAACAATGCAGATGCCATTTTATGATTACATGTTCAGTACATGATGCAAATGCATGCCCCAACCATAATGCAAATGTTATTATCAAAATAAATATTCAAATATTCACCAAATTATGTATATGTACTGTTCAAACAATAATGCAAACATAATGTATGTAAGGCAAATGTCACTAAATCAATGCCATGAATTTCAATTATGGTAACAAGGTTCTCAAGACTCCACCATCTCATATATTCCTTTTTAACTTCTCAATACTAATAATCTCAGAAAAAAGTTTGTCAATTGATTTATATTATTTTTCTCGTCTGATCACAACTCACAGATTATATTGATCAATCCATCATTATATTCGTCATTGGGTCACCTCGTTTGCCCCTTTTCAAATCATCTTCTCAAGCTTCTTTCATTTTTTCATTTTTTTTTTTTGCCTATGTGATCTTAGATTTCTTTTAAAGGAATGAAAAAAATCTTTTACAGACATTATCATTCACTTATTTATTATTATTCTAATTCATGAAAAATATGATTCAATCATACATTTTCTTAATTTATTCAGGGAATGCACACTTGGTAAAGAACAAGAAATATGGATATTCATTATAAAAAAGAAGTCTGATCAAGAATAAATCAAAGATGAATAAAAGTAAAATACCATAACTATTTAAATGGGACATCAATATCCAAAATAATGATTGTTCAGGCAATTTTGAACCTGAATTCATAATTTTTTTTCTTAAAAACACATTTCATTGATATTCTTGATCTTTGAGCCAAACATTATCCATATCCTTGGGATACTCAAATGAAGTTGTTTTTCCAAGTCTCTATTTTTACTTAAACCACACTTTTGGGTTTTTCAGTTTATGTCTTTCTTTTTTCTCATTTTTCTTTTTTTTTGCTTTTGGCTTTGTTTTTTTTTGCTTGCACATCTATTTCTTATCTTTTCTTCTTATTTCTCTTTTCCTTTAATCCATTAGTGACATTTCGATCAAAATCTCAAACAATCCAATTGCAAATATGCCTTAGTTCAATTCATAGTTTTTTAATTCAAGCATTCACATTTTATTAAAATGGACCTTTTAAGGTATGTAATGTACGCTAGGGTGATGGGTTATAAAAAAATGGATAAAACAGATCCAAAATGTATTGGAAGGGTAATTAAACCAAGGATCATTTCCTTTTATGTAGAACACCTTAACATTTTACCCATCAATTTGTTTTTCTTTTTTATTTTTTTTTTTTTTTTTTCTCTTTTTTCTTTTCATTTACTTTTTTTTTTGTTTATTTATTTTTCACTTTTCATCATTTTCTAAAAAAGATATGAGTACAAAGGGCTTTGCCTCTAAAATCATTAAAGATCTTCACTTTTCTTTTTATGAACAAGCTTATCAAACTTTACCCTGAGTGTGAGGGTGATCCTTAGTTAGGATTTTTTGAAAGAAAATTTCAATAGGCTTAAATGGGATAGTAAAGGATAATTTTACTATTTGTGTAAAAGGTAAAAAAAAGATGGTCATTTCTCATCTCAATCATGAATACTCTTGATGAAAGACATTTATCAACCAAAAATAAAGATCACAAATTGCATTGTTTTCATTTTTCAATAGCAAAATTCTTTGCCAAATTTATCTTTTTTTATTCAGTAATCCTAATAAATTAACAATCTCAACTTGTTAATCATGTCAACAAAAATGATGCTTTTAACATTAAGTCTTGAATTGTTATCATGATTGTCTTAATATTGATTATTTGAAATTTAAAAATGGATATAAGAAAAGATATAAGAAGGTAAAAGCATATAATGGTGATTTACACGAAAGAAGAAATATCTTAAAAATACATCATATTTGCCATTTTTGTTTAAAATGATGAAAAATAAAATGAAATCCTAGTACATAAAAGAAATCATTATTCTAAAAAAAATCCTAAAATGACAAATAGTTTCAGTCAACCTTTTTGTATCCTTTCCAAAATTATATCCCAACGTGATCGAGTTAAGGGTCTTTATTGACATTTAGCTCCCTTGATTTATTAAAACTCACCGAGTCTATTTAGATCAAACTTTACACCTTGTGCTTGAAAGCAACGTAAGTTTTTATAGATTGACCCATATTCCCATTATAGTAATCACAGTGGCATTAAATTGTACCATTTGAGATAAGATGGCTTCAATGGTTTTGAAATGAGATACCAAGTTGTTCTTGACCAATTCTAGGAATAGCTCAATATATGTTACAAGAATAAGATTAATACAAGCTCTCTCTTGGTTGTTCCTAGATCTTGTCAAATCACTCACTTGATTTTTAAGCCTTGAAACTGGTGTAGTGACAGGACTAGGCCTATATGCAAGTATTTGAAAAACTAGTTACTAAACGGGTGTGTAAGCTAGTTGTGGAATAGATTGGTAAGGGATTTGTGCAATACTATTGACAGCGATGTAGAAAGCAAGATGAACAAGTTGTGGATATGGAATATAACTTTTAAACTATTACCCCTCAAAACTTATAGCTTGGTCTTCAACTTCTTTTCGTTTGGGTATTCCTCTTTTTTTGTATTGGTAGTCTCTCATTTTTTAAACTTTGCCACTTTTGATAACATTTTCAAAAATCTCTCATAAGATCACTATGTTAGTAAAGTTCTTTGTTGCGTTTATTATCTTCTTTTCATAATTGGGTGCCTTCAGGATGCTAATAAAAATTGTACCATAATCTCTTTCTCAATCATAGATGGTTGAACTTGAGCAGCCATATCCCTTCACCATTAGACATATTCTTTGAAGGATTCTATTACCTTCTTTTCCATGTTTTGTAAAGAAAAATAATTAGGAACTAAGTCTATAATATGCCAGCACTGGGTAATGAATGCTTGAGTAAGCTCTTTTTAAGAGTAAATACGAGTTCTATCTAATTAGATGTACCATCTTATAGCTAAACTAATAAGGCTATCTTGGAACTCATGTATCAATAACTTTTCATCACTATGTAGTCAGCCATTTTTTGACAGCATATAATGACATGAGTTATTAAACACTTCATACTCTTATACTTTTCAAACTCTGAAACCTTAAATTTTGATAAGATTACAACATATGGGACCAACTAGAGGCTGGCTACATTCATGGAACCATAAAAGTTTATACCCTCAATGGCCCATAATCTCTCTTCTAACAATTTTATCATTTGTTCAAATTTGAGTCCTTTAAACTTTCAACTACTTTCACCTTTAACTTTTTCTTTTCTTTTGGATCATCCAAATTAAAGATTTGGATTGGCTCTTAGTGAAGATTAGATTGATATATTTTGAACATTCTCTTGATTTGGTATATGTGGCATTCTTGAGTAAGTATACCTTGTAAAGAATGTGAACTGTTATAGTGAAATACCTTAGGTGGATTAAGCTTGATATGGGCCATAGCTAAGAGGATACAGAAGGTTAACAACATCTTGAAATGGATGGCCTTTAGGGTTAGCATCTTTTTCTACAACATTCTTATTGTTTAGCTTGCTCAGTGCTTTAAGAATTTTGCTTAACTCTTTTTAATTTCCTCTTGAGCCCTCTCTAACTTCTTAAAGCAGTTTGTGTTTTCTTGCTCCATTTGTCTAACTCGAGCTCAGGTGTTATATTAGTGGTGAGTTGGTCGAGCTACCCTTAAATCTTAATTCACCGCAATTAGGATGCATATTTAGAGTGATATTTATGAAACCATCTAATTATGCATAAGAATGAATATAGAAATGCATGAATACAATAAAGAGGATTTATCATATAAAAATTGTTAACAAAGAAAATCTTTATTGAATTAAAAGTTATTTATAATCAAATTCAATATTACATCCATGAAAAGTCTAAAGTTTATTAAGGAAAGAAATCCCTAATTTGTCAATATTGGCTTTAAACTTCATTAAGGAAATCTAACAGTTCTTGGCTATGTGCTTCCACTGGTGGCACCCTTATCTTCCATTCTTCAATCTTTTCTACCATGTCCCTGACTTTGTAGGTAGCCATAATGATTTGGTCAAACAGGTACTCCATTTGGTCATGCTTTCTCACATATACCTCTTTTACTTGCTCACATACTTCATTCACAACCTCCATTTGTGTTCTAATTTCAACCATAACCTCATTTAGCATTTGGATGTGCCTATGTGTCTCAAGAGTGCCTCATCACTTTCTTGCAACTTTGCTTGCAACTGTCTATTTTTTTCAATAGTTGAGCTAGCTTTTGAGTGGTGAATGATTGTGCTATATAAAGGTCGGCAAACAAACTCTTCCATTCATTCTTTTCTTGTTTAAGTGTTTAAACTTCCTTTTTAGCCTTTTGTTTACAAGTTTCAACTTTTTGGGCTCTTATTTTAGGCCAGTAGAAAACTTTGCTAAGCTCTCCATAGATGTAACTAAGATTTTTTTATTAAAATTATTTTATGATAATCATTTCTTATGATAAATCTAATGATGTAAATGCATGCATAGTAAAAGAAAAAGGTTAGTATACACATAATATATAGAAGAACAATATATAAATTTACAATCAAAATAGTAATAAATGTCCCATCATGTAACCTATTTACGATTTTCTAACACAAAGAAGGGTAGGGCTCTAATGTAGGTTCAGACCCTTTGAGTTTATTTACTTGCTAGGTTCAAAGGTTTGATAGTTTAACGACTCCCAAATTGTTTCTCACATCATTGTCCATTATAAACTAATAAGGCACCTCAATCTTCGTCCATCATAGGCTACAGCAAAAATGGTTCAATTTAAGTGAGATTATTTCGTTAGCCCATATAGAGACATAAAATCTCACAAAAGTATAGGTACTTTAATCTCTCCTAAAATATGGAGCTTGGGTATAGAGCTTATGTTATGCACATACAAATGGATGACAATATATAACATGATTTAAAAATAAAACACAATAGGCAAAACAAAAAATTTATTAAATTAGGCTTGAATAACATGAAATCATTTATTAGCCTGACTCTTAATATCCTCAATAGAGTTACTAAACTATCATAATGTTTAGATCCATAAACCATCGCTAGATATAGATTTAAGAGAGTCGCCACCAATTTTTTTATTTAGGTGCGATTGACCACCTAACAGAATCTATCCCATTTTAAAGAGATGTCTCAAGCTTGACTCGAGTATCTTTAAATGGTATATTTTAGTCTAAGAAACCAGATTTATGTCCAGGAGTGTGGTTACGCATGAAAAAGGTATAACACTTTCACAGTGCCCATCAAAGGTTGGTACCAATATGATTTCAACTTATCCAAGTCTTAAAACATCTTTATTGTTTATCAAATAATTTAATTATTGGAAATTGATTTTAAAATTACTCAAATAGTTGTTTTATTTTTTCAAAAAACTTCATTAAGTCTTTAGTTTGGTAAGACTTAATTCAAGATTTAAATCCTCCAATAATTTGATAGAATTGAAAATTTTTTATTTTCTCAAAAAAATTCTATAATGAAAATTTAATAAATAAAAAATTTAAACCCACGAAATTCCTTAAATCGTCTGATAAGACTTATGAATTTATTTTGAAAACCCTTTTTTTAAGAAAAAACCTAAATTCATAAAAGTATCACGCAAAAATAAACTATTTTTTTCTTTTTTTGTATCATATTATTTAATAAACAATTTAAAATAATAAATAAAAAATAGAATAGAAAAGAAACCCAAAAAATTAAAATAAAATGAAATAAAGTAAATAAAATCAATTCAAAAAAAAAAAAAGAAAAAAAAGGAAGAAACTTGTACTACGAGTTGAGTCAAAAGTAGGCAGCCATGTGAGTCATCATAAGTTAGGATGTAAATCCTAGGTCCCAAAATGACATAGTCTTATGTAGTTATAAAAGCCTTAAAACCTTTATTTTTTTCTAAGAATTGATTTTTGTTTCTCTTTCTAGGATAAAATCTCTTTGACTTCTCTTTAAAAACTCCAAACGAAAAATTCAATCAGCCACCCTAAACCTAGATTTTGGCGTTGGGAAATTCAATTGGCCATCAAAAAGTTTAAATTTTCCTAGAAACAACCCTAAATTTTTAGAATTTGATCATTGTGATTTTTGCCGAAAAAATTTAACTTAAACCTAGAAATTTAAACCAAGGCCAAAAAATTAATTTTTTTTAGAAATTCCAAAAGAATCTCAGAATTAGCCTAAATAGAAATCCAAATCAAATCCAAATTGAATCCAAAAGACCTAAAAGATCAAACCAAAAATCCTAGAAAAAATTCTTAGAACTCTAAAAAATCCAAAATTGAACAAAAAATCCAAATGTAGAATTTAACTTCAATAAGGGACCTAGGACTAAAAAAATCAAAATCCAAAATCTTTAAAATCGAATTCTAGAATAGAACCACAGTCAGAATGATTTAAAAAAAAAATCACTAAAATATTAACCCAGAACCCAGAATCAAAACTCAGAACTTTTAACATTGAATTCCTAGAGCAAACCTAGAAATTGATTGGAACCTATAAAATTTTTTAAGCTTTTGTAATTACTTGTGATTATTTCCAATTGTTCCCCATTGAATTTTGTCCTCTTGTGATCACTTATTTGAGACTTTTTTTTTTTTATAAGGATTCATGTTTTTTCAATTTGGAAAAAATCAATTTCACCAAATCTATGATTTCATTGTGATTTTATTTGATTTGATTTTTTTTTTGTGAATTAATTTTTCATGAATTAAGCCCATGTTTTCCTCATACAAAATTGAATTAAGATTGAATCTAAGATTTTTGCAAGATCCCATGTTTGTTCCATTTCCTTTTTTTTTCGTTGACTTTTTTTTTTTTTACAAAATAGACCACAAAATTAGAATTAAAAAAACTTAAATCTAAATTAAAATCAATATCAATATCAATATTAATATCGAAATCACATTACAACTCAAAATTAAAAATTTTGGGCTTTTATCTTATTTGGTGTAAAGCTTTTCAATCAAGACCCAATTTACGGTCGAAGGCTCACTTCAATTCTTAAAAAAATTCATGGATAAAATGAATGTCTACACTTGTCTAACCATAATTTATAGCAACTTTAAAAAAATTTTGCTTGGAGCTTTTATATAGACTGAATGTTGTAGTTTTAAAGGCTTTTATTCCACATAAAATCCAAAAATGTGGAATGACTCAACATATACTACACTATATATAGAAGTGTATGGGTCTCTTTTATTGCAATTTCATTCTTTTTCGGTATTCCAAGCATAACATATTGGGTGCCAACACCACAATCATGTAGAAGTCTTAACATAATAGTCCAAGATTACACCTAGTTTCATCATATCTACCATAATATTGATCACTTATTTATGATCTCATTGCTCTAATTTTGTATTGTTGAAACTCAGTAGTCGATTTTAAAAACTTTAAGGTTTTCATAAAGTCAAACTTCTCACTTCAAATGATTATAACCTAAATGGTCTTAAGTAAGGGTGATGAAATGCTTATATCCACTAAAAGCAATAAGTGAAAAAGGTACACAATTGTCAATATAAATCAATTCCTAAACTTTTCTATATCTATTAATCATAATCGTATATTAACAGCAAGATTCCTCTTAATGCATTTTATATATGTGCCAAATCCAACATGTTCTTAATCTCTATGCCATAATGTGGTAGACTTCTCATCTGTTTTACTAACATAAGAACCAATGATCACATCATTTAGTATATGAACAACTAAAAAAGATTGCCTACGTTCATAGCTAACGTTAGTATCCCACCATAAAAGGTTAGATGGTATATTCTTTAGAGTGGATTTAAACAAAAAAGGGCAATAAAATGCCTCACTTTTCTTTTCAGTCTAGAAAACTTTTATAATTTGTCTTCTTTACTTGATTTATAAAAAAATGGCATACATTTCTAAATTTCTTTAATTTTAAAGTTTAAAAGCATTAGTGGAATCAAAATAAGAAGCAAGTTTCACAAAATTCTTTTTCTTAAATGATTTTTTGTTAAGAGCCTTCTCAATGATGTTTCATTTGACAATAGTGCTAACATGTATCATCTAGAGGGCAGAATGAGATTGTCGGCTTATAATATCTCCTCTTTTTAAATGTTTATAGCACTTATGATATATTAATCCCATGTTTCTTTTGGTACTTTATGGGTGGATTTTACACTATCATCCCTAAAAGGAAGTGATTTAAATATCTACCACAATAGGAACTTGTCCTTTATTTTAACGTTGGTCATTTTCAAAATGTACTCACAAAAATCACCTATCCTATCCAATATGGTAGTGGTGAACAACTTATGTGGTTCAATGTTTTAACCTTATGAAAGCTTTCAAGTTGACTCTAATGACATCCCTAATTATCAATGTGTAGAACACTATTTGTTAAACTTATTAATGGTATACCTATATGTCATCAGACAATTCTAGTATATCTTTAGGTAGGACATTGTTATTTTATCCCTAATCAAGCTCCTAAAAGTGGGAATGAAAAGTGACCAACGTTTAAGGTTATTTTCAAATTCACACCATTCATTAAAGTGATCCTATTAAGTAATAGTTACAAAGACACAATCAAGATCGGAGGCTCTATATAATAACTCAAATTGTATCATGCATGTAAAATAGAATCATGTCATGAAGGTTATTTTATTAATTCATGATTTGAAGATTTCCTTGAAATATATAACAAATGTTAATATATAATTGGTCGGATATAACCCTTGAATGACTTGTTATCCATAAGGTAGCTAAATCATATTACATCCCAACTAGGATCTTTTCCTTTCTAAACATATTTTTAAAAAATAACCAATCTAACAAGGATATTTACAACAATAGTATACAATAGTTATACTTAAGAACCTTTTACAATTTTTGTTTTATTACCATTCATGTAATTACAAATATGAGTTTTCTTTGTTGTTAGTTAAGGTTACTGTGATTTACTCTTACATCACTAGAACTAAGAACTTAGATTAGTCCTACATCATGAAAACTAAAAGTTCATCACTCTACCAATAGATTTGTTAGCTTTGAATTGATTTTTATTTTGAAATAACAAAACGTTAAGGTTAAATTAGCTTATTTAGTAGTTTGAATTGAATTTGATAAATATTTTCTTACTTAATAAAATCAAAGTTTTATACTTATGGGTGTTTGGTATTGGAAGGAATCTTACTTTTTGTGTGATTCATATGTTTGGTTCTTGTAATATAATTCCCTGAGGTTTTCTAAGATTTCTAACAATGTCAAAAAGAGGAAAAATTGCTCATCTCCTTAAAGTTTTTTAAGATTCCTAACAGCGTGTAAAATTTATCTCACTTTTGCCCTAGATAAATGGTTTTTATAGTCTATTTTATCCTTAAATATTAGAGAAATTGCATGATAAACTGAGACACAAACTGACACACACAGAACATCCTAAATCTTATTTTTTGACACTAAGCAATGATCATGTTTGAATTTTATTTTTAAAACATATAAAATTAATTGAAATTTTATCTATATTGAGTTTTTATTCATTAAGATTAAATTTGTATTTAGTTTATACAATTGCTTTGGCTTTATTTAATAAAGATACAATAATTGTTAACATATGTATATTTTTTAAGTAATATTAAATTATTTGAAATTAAAATATATTAAACAAATTTGTAGATTATAATTAAATTTTTTAGTTTTAATTGATTAAAAATTTGCCTTCATGCAATCTTTAAAAGCTGTAAAGCTTTCATGCAATAAGATTTTTCAAAACTTGATGCTAAGGCCCGATTCGACACTCATTTTACACATCAAAGATTAAGGCTGGAAGGGTAATGAATTTTGATTTCCTACACTCCATTCAATTTCTTTATATTAGTGCCTTTGAGTATTTCGGCTGGATGCCTTATTTGAGCATTAATGGAGTAATCTATAAGAATCTAGTTATGGTATTTACAATAATGTAGACTATGTTGAGATCGATAATAGTGGAAACAAGTTTTATGATGATAGGTTTAGAACTTATGTTATGGGTAGAGAAATTATTGTGAATAAAAACTTATTAGCTAAAACTTTTATGTTGCATAACGAAGGCAACATCAATACTAGGTGTAATATCATTTGACTAGTCTAAGATCTTTTTGGTGATGATTCTATGATAAGTGCACCCATTCTTGCCTCTCGATTGCCTATGCACAATAGGTTACTCTATCTTATAGTGACTCGTGTCCTTGCATCTTTTGGCACTCAATATTTCTCTTTTAGAAAATAAGACTATTAGTATATGAATAAGATCAAACATAGACAACCTCCGAACTTAGTCTATTTTTTCAGTGATATGTTGAAAGTTGTTCAAATGAGAGAGCACACTTTGGTTTATGAGATAGCCATTTACAGTTTTCTTTAGAAACTAGTCCTTGACATTAGGTGTGACCATGCCAGAACTCTTAATGATCCATGCACCATTCTAAGTCTTCATTCTCTACACAGTACGAGATTATGTAAAATAATTATGGTACATAGCCAAAGAAGAATGTGCCTACACTTATTGATACCTTTAAGCTAGCATAAAGAGAAAGACAAGGAGTAAAGAGCAAAGATGTTAATGAAAAAGGTCCCTTGAGTCCACTTTTTGATAGTCAAAGAGCTTTAAAGATTTTTATAGCTTAAATGAATAGCTTGACTTCTATGGTTAAGGGACTGAACACTAGGATGGAACAAACAGAGTATAGGAAAAATGAAATCTTTAATCAACTTCAGGAAACAAGAGCAACTTAAGAAAACATGGACTAACACATTTGGCAATTTCAATTTTCCCATTTCATCATGACTCTTCTTTACTGCTTAGCCATTTTTGTGTTTCATACATGTATAAAACTTTTTTCCTTAAATTTTAGTTTGAACCTCTTTTGTAAACTTTTAACTTTGCATTTGTTTTAGTTCCTTATGCAAAATACTTTTATTCTACTCTAATGACATGGTATTCTTTAATTTGCAGCTTACTTATGGCTATTTGCTTGATATTGTTATCATTTATTGCCTTGTGTCTAAGTTGCTCTATAATTTGATTGGATTAAGGGTTGCATGCACAATTATGATAACATTTCATGCTTTGAAGTCTTTTATAAGATCGCCTTAACTTATATTGATGCTTGAATGCTTGCATAATGTGGTATCTTGATGTTTGTGCACAGTGTTCTACTTTTGTATGCGTAATATGTGGTTTTGTGCTATGAATTGATCCTTTTTTACTATGACAAAAAAAAAAAAGAGTGATAATATTAACATTAAATTTGCCTTGATGTGCATGTACTATATGGAGAAATGATGAAATTTTATTGATAAATTGTGCTTAAATTATTTATATAATTTGTGCTTAAAAGGTTTATATAAGTTGTTTGAAACTGTGTGAATTGTGATCATTAAAAATCATTCTTGGTGAAATTGTGCTTTAGTTAAGGAAGAGCTTCCTTGTTCATAAAAATCATTTTTCAAAATTGTTCTTAAACTAAGGGGGAACTTTTTTTACTCAAACAAATTTACCTTTAAGTTTTATCGTATAAAAAAGGGTGATATTATTAATTTTGGATTAATCTTTATTTTGAAATAAAAAAACATTAAGCTTAAATTAGTTTATTTAATACTATGTCTTAAATTTGATAAATAGTTTTTTACTTAATAAAAACAAAATATTGTACTTAGTAATATTTTGAAAAATGTTTTGATGACAAAAAACAAATTTTGTGACCTAGTTTTTGGTTTTAAAACACTTTTGAATCAAATCGACCTTTCTTTTTTGATTTAAATAAAATTTACTTAAAATAAGAAGAATGGATCAATATGATTTTAAATAGAATGCTTCCCTAGGTTGATTTGCAAAAAAATGGATCGGTCCTTTTTTATAGGATCAATCTTTTTTCTTACAAAATGTTCTTAGAGTGAAATTTTTCAAAAATGATTGATATATTCAAAAAATGAATAAATTGGTTTAAAAAAAATCGATCCATTATCAAAATAGATCAGTTGGTTTTTATCCATAGAGCTTGGTTTGCCTCTAAAGCCAAAATGGATCTATCCCCTCTAAAATGGATTGATCGATCCTCCTCAATGTTATAAAAATTTTAAATTTAGCAATATGCACGATCAATCCTCTCATGTATATGGTTAATCAGTTTGGCCTTGACAACTATAAACGATCACATTTTCAATAGTTTTGTTGAGCATTTAATGAAGGTAACAACTTTATTCTCATTTCTAGCTATATGAAAAGGTCTCCCACCACATTATGAAGCATCAAGAGCCAATAGAATTTATTGGTATTTATTCATCTTCCTTAAACATTCAAAAAGCAATTAATAAGTTTAAGAACATATCTTCTAATCAATTATTATTGATACCCTTTATTTGTGTTTTAGATTAACAAATACCCAACCTTACTTAGTGAGGTTATTAAGTTTGCCAAAATATTTGTATTTAGTTTTAAGATTATAAGCTCGACGGATAAAGTAACCTTTACATAGTCCTTTGAGAAACTTGAAAAAGTCATTGATAAGTTCTTTGGTTGATTGTAATAATAGTTTCGTTAAAGTTGGTTTTAACATTCAACAAATAATGGATTGAGCTTATAGACAAGTGAGATTAAATAAAAGAATATAGATATCTTTTTAAAAGAACAAATCTCTATAATTTTTAGTATTTAATTCTTTATCTCTAATATTTTACTTTTTCAAGTTATTTATTTGTGCATATATATTGTCTCCATTAACTTAAAAATTTATATTTATAACTGTTATTTGGTAATTAAATTATTAAAAATTTTAATTAGCTAATTTATCCCTTCTCGATTATTTAACTCTTTGACCTAACAAAATCGTACGGCTACCGGCAATATGAGTTTTCCATATGTAAGTGGATTTTGAAAACCACACCAAGGTTGCAATTCCATAATTATCTTATTTTCAGCATTTTCTTTTAAGTTTTATTTTCAGCATTTTTGTACTTTATTTTTTACTTTATGGCTTGGTTTTTATACATTTTCACTTAGTTGTACCTTATAAAAGGTGTCTTGATTTTTTTTCTTTTTGTTTTGTGAGGCATATTGCAGTAAAATAATTAGAGATTTGATTTTATTAGGAGTGAGTCGTAGAAGAGATCTACTTCCAACTTGTCAAATGCTGTAGGATTTTTTATTTGTTTATTACATACTGTATTAACATTTACGAGCTGAGCTTTGTGAAACTCGTGGGTATGATCTCTTCCATTTTCATTTCTCCTTAATTCTTTCCTCTTATAAAATTAAACTGTCGGGATTTTTCCTTGAAATCTGCATTTGAACAAGGCCCATTTTCATCCTCTTTTCTCTGTTGTTTTGGGTGTTTGTGTTGAGAAAAAGGTAAAATTATTCGGTGATGTCTCAATCTGAGTCTGAGAGCAGTTTATCTTCAGGTGTTTTAGCAGAGCTTAAGCTGTATCAAGCTTTCATCTTCTCTGTCCCTATTTTCTTCGCTTTCATACTGCTCTTCATGTTCTATTTGTTCTATCTTCGGCGCCGGCGAGCAGATTGGTCATCTCTTAGAATGAGAACCGACAACGACAATCACCTCTCCATGGTATGACTCTTTCTGTTTTGTCTTTTCCCAGTCAATGATGATTTACATATTTGTTAGTTGTGGTTTGACAGGCTGAATTGGGCCTCAAGAAAGAAGTAAGAGAGATGCTACCCATTGTTATATACAAGGAGACATTCTCCATCCGAGATACTCAGTGAGTTACCTTTCTTTTATTCTTCCCAATTCTACCTACTACTACTACTACTACTGCTCTCACTCAATTCCATGTAAATTTTGCTTCTTCGTTTTTACGTCCAACTGGAGTATTATTCTATAAACACCACAATCTTCATATGTCCATTTAATATTTAATTAATTTATGTTCATAAATATATCTATACTACTTCTTGATGCTTCTCACTTATGGTGTTTATGAGAAGTTGGTCATTAGTTGGCTAAATCCTCAAATTATAATTCAGCATTTGCACAAATTTTTTTTTGAAGATCTAACCTATTGTTGTGATCTTAACTTTTTAGATAGATAATTACACTTTTGATACTCGAATTATAGTAAAATTTTCAATTTAACATCTAAAATTAAAAAAATTGCAATAATGTACTAAAACTTTGCTTGCCTTCATTGAGAATTACACCGTTAATCAAATGGATAAAATATCCAAAAAATCTAATAAAATTCTGACATGTGACATGTTGACATGGTGTTTTGACTTTTGAGACACTTGGCATGTTTGTATTAGTTATATTTGGATGCGACATCCATTTGACAAATAGTGTTAGTTTTGTGTGCAAATTGATGGACGAAAGTAAAGTTTGAGTATTGAATTTTAAAATTTTAAAATTTAGATGCCAAATAAAAAATTTAACTGTAGTTTGGCTAACAATGTGTAATTAACCCTTTTACATTTGTCTAACGATAATTAAGGAAATTGATAATGGATTTTGTTTTTATTTGGAAATTGAAATGGAAGTTAGTGAACTTCCAATCACCAAAGGTAGTGATTAGTCGGTGAGATTAACAACTGAATTGGTAATTTTTTTTTTTTTTGACACATGATGTTTACATGGCAGCCATTAGTCCTATTAATTGGGATTACTAACTTAAGCTATCGATTTTCTTTCATTAGACAATCTAAAAAGTTAAAATTCAAATTAATAAAAAATGATAAGTTAGTTATATCCTCAAATGAAAAGTTGTGTAAATTTTAATTTGAACATTTAGCCATTATCAATTAACGGGGATGAAGCTATTGTTGGATAAATGATCTGCATCGTTGTGTGAATGTGGATATAATAAAATTAATCAACTTTTTTTTATTCATTCAGAAGTGATACAATATATTCCCTGATATAAGTTGACTTCATATAATCGGAAAAAAGCATGTTCAGTTGTAAAAAATTATAGTCTTGGAGCTAGGTTGGTGATATCATCTCGATTTTCCATTGACGAGATTGTAGTAATTTTGAGATTTCTTGAAGCAAATTTAAGTTTCAGCCTTTCTATTTAACTTTTAGGATGAATTGATTTCTTGAAATACAGTATGGCAAAAAGCAATGCATGTCATCTTTATAATGTTACTTTCACACATTGTTGTTGAACATCTAAATTTCATCTCCCATGAATATCCCATATGTAAGCTGCATAAAATAACTAAAATAGATAGACACTTCCACTGAGAATGACTGTTAATTCAAAGACTGGAACAGGAAAAGTGATTGCCTGATCTTTCATGCATAAGAAGCCCCTTGATGCTGTGAAGGTGATCTTCTCTATAATTGAAGAGCACTTTTCTCCAAAAGCCAGCTAATCGTTGAGTTAGATCATCTGCCTTGTAATTGTAGTAGTCATTTCTTCTGTTCTGTCAATGATGACTGTTGGATTAGTGTCATAAATACCATAGAACTGATGGCTGCCTTCTTATTGGTTCAGGCCATTGCAGTTCAGAAATTCGGAGATTCTAAATGAGAAAACTTAAGCTTCTACTTTCAAACTTTTCCTCTTTCTGATAAAGTATCATCTTTACTATTGCAGATGCTCAGTATGCCTTGGGGACTACCAAGCAGAGGATAAGCTTCAGCAGATACCTACATGTGGCCATACATTTCACGTGGACTGCATTGACCATTGGCTTGCCAACCACACCACCTGTCCACTCTGCCGGCTTTCTGTCCTTGCTTCTCCTAAGGTTCCTGATAAATTGCCTGTTATTCAAGCTGAAAATGATCAGGAGTCATCTCATCCAGTGAATAGTAATGGATTAGCCGTTCAACTGGTGTCCCAAAGTTATGAAGAAACACAAGGCGTACAACCTTCTGAGCCAACAATTGGAGATGCAAGAATTTCCCAACACAACAGTGACGAACAGGAATGTGTGAATCAGGGAAGAGAGTTTAGAAATACAAGGAATGAAACCAGAGAGCATGAGCGTAGCAGCGGAATATCTGGTAAACTTTTTACTAGTGACTAGTTTAGCCAATCTCACAGTTTTCCCTCGTAGCTTTCTGATGAATGTTGCCTTCAATATATTTCTTTACATGCAGTTTTGGTGAATTTTTATTAGATTAGTTCTTACTTCATTACTTTTTAATTGCTGGTGGCTGATAATTAATGAAGCCTATTCATGGTATCAAATTACAAGAATACATGAAAATTTCTTCAGTTGGTAATTGAGTTTCTGGCTGTAACAGCTTGATATTTTACATGAAGTGAGGCCATCAAGTTGAGAATGGTGATTCCATATGTACCATTTTCCAAGACACAAAGGAGTCATCAGAAGATTCTGACATAACAAACTTCTGTGAGTATTCCAGCCGAATTGTACTTTAAACAAACAAATCATCAACAAGCTGATGCTGCTTCTGATATTGGCATCCCTAGGCTGTGCGTAACTGCTTAGAAAAATGAAGTCTGTCAACTTCGAGTGCTTTTTTAAAGGTGGTGCTAGATATCAATCATCTTTTTTTTTTTGTTTTTCTTTTGTGGAAATCAGTAAAAATGTATAACTTGGGCTCATTTAAGTCAGATTTGGTAGGAGGGAATTGGAAGCTTATGTGTAACTGGAGTAGGCTATGTTTGAGCAAAGGAAATGAATGCCTTTGTTTTTGGGTCAATAGGAGGAAGAAAGATCTCTGACTTTCTTCTCCTGTAAACTTGTGAAAATTAATCATAATCTTCTTTTTTTCCCTAATTAATATGTGTAGAATATTTTATGAAAATTAATTAAAAATAAAAGATAGGATGTGTTTCTTGCTAGTTTGGAGTTCCAATCTTAGTTACATGATAGGATTTCTTAGATTGATAAGGAAAGAGACGTTCTAATGAAGTCCGGAGATGGAGAATGTGAAGTTTAATAGCCAACAAGTTAAGATAGGACTGGTATCCATTAAAGATGAGAGAATTCATCAAATAAGTAGTTGATGTTGACATTGCCATGGATTATAATCAGGATTTTGATTGCCAGTGGAAGAATCTGCCGTTGAAGTTAATCTAGAGGGACATTGTGAAGTTCCAACGCTATAGCCAGTTGCAAGTGATCACCAGAGAAGAAAATTGTTGCAATCAAGATGAAAAGGTACAGGATGATTGAAGTTGATAGAGCTAGAAGAGGTGGTAACCCTCAATATATTTATATATATATATATATATATATATATATGTATGTATGACTTCCAGGCAGGCTCTTCTATTCTACCGGAATGAGATGATCTTTAATCTCCAATCCTAGGTATGTAATTGGTCAAGCCGATATGGTGAGAAGTTCAACTTCGATTCCAAACTTATGACTTGATATTTGATTCAAGTTTGATTAAGTTTTATTTTTTTTTTAATTCAAATTCAATTTGTAATCGAAATCGATTATTCGAATTTATTTGATTAAACTTATTTTTCAGTAACAAATGAATTCGATTACATATTCAATTATTGACACTCAAGCTCGAACTCAATTTTTTTCACATACAACTATTCGTATCGGTTAAATTTAATAAATAATGATATCTTTTAAAATCACATCACAAAAATAAATAAATAAATTAAAACCTTACCCAATAACCAAATATAAAATTTTCTAACCACAAAATCTCAATCAAATTAACCAAATACAAGAGCACTACTACAACATTACTTTCAAGCTTAGTAAAGGTTGATTATTATTGTTGATTGGAAGCCATTTCAGATAGAATATCCCTTCGATTCTCGAGCTCCATTAAAGTAAAAAGAAAACAATGAGAAAAGATAACAAATTATATAAAGATGAATTATAAAAAAAAAAAAGCAAGATTATTAAGCACCTAAGATCTCCAAAGCTGGTAAAGTTTCCATAGCTGCCTTAGAGAAGTAAAATTGCAAAACTCAAATGTCAAAAACAATTGAAGCACAATTATTTTCTTCAAAGCAACTGAACTTCATTCGAAATTGTCAATAAACAAATAAAGATAGATGCATATTAACTATATTAGTACTTAAAAAAGTAGAAATCATGTTTAAATCAAATATGATGAAAATGATAGAAAAAAAAAAAAAAAAAGAAAAGCTAACATTAAAAGCTAAGGTTCTATTCAATAGCCAAAGCATGTCTCTAGCTTCTTTCTTATTCACTTGTAAACTCAAATAGTCTGTCATGTATTTCTTTATCTCTGGTAAATGAAAGATTTGCTTCAGAGAGGAGATTGCAACTTAAAGAATCTCCATGTGACCTGGCAGAGCAGGAACATAGCAACGGCAAAAGGAAATCAACCGTTATTATTAAAAGAATGCAAGTTGCTAGCTAGGAAAGAAATTATCATTCTGGCAGAATCAGTCACTTTCATATTATGAATCTTCATTAAAGGTATCCTGACTGTAAGCTTCGGCAAGTAAGAAAATTGCCCATTTTGTATCCTAATTTGGAGATTGAAGCAGCCTATATACCACAAAAAAAAAGGGGGGGAGGGGGAGGGGGTAAGAAGTTGATTAATTTATGAAATGAAGTAGCTAGCCACATTTTCTTTGCTAAAAAGAAATGAAATGTTTGTTATGATTCATGATGAAAAATTTTGCTCTGGTTTGAGAAAATATTTTTTATTTTTATTTTCTAAAAAATAGTTTTTGTTTTCTATTTTTTGTTTTTTAAAAAAGGTATTGGTAAAAATAATAAAAGTGTTTTATAAAATAAAAAAAAAGAAATAAATAAAATTTTCAATGATATTACTATTAATGGCATCTAATTATAAATATAATATATATTTATCAATTAATGACATTAAAAAATACTCAAATATAGTAACTTAAAAAAAAAGTACCGTACATTTTTTATTTTCTCAATTGAAATAATTTTTTTTTGTTTTCATATTTGAACCCATTTTTATTTTTGTTTTCTAAAAATTTATTTTTATTTTTAATTACCAAGTACATTTTTACTCATATTTTTTATTTTCTAAGAAAATGAAAACAAAAATAATTTTATTTTCTTAAACCAAATACTTCCTAAGGCTCTATTCATTTTCAAATTTGTATTGGTTGTTAACATGACCAAATCATACTATACAAATTGTGACCAATTCAACTTGAATATGCAAACGGCAGATAAAATGACAAAGTTCAAAATAGCCTAAAGCATAGCCCCTAAAGCAATAAACTTCTATTCAAATTATATCTAAACAAACTAATATCCAGGTGAGCATCAGCTAACTATAGACCTTGGCTGAACTTAAAATGAAAAAAAAAAATCACTTTCTATAAAATAGAAATACAGATCTTGGTTGTTGCTTTTGACCCTTGTCGCCGCTAGTTATGGTGTCACTGTTCTCATTGCTCAATCTTGACTTAAGGGTGTTTCACCATTGCTCGAGTTTTAAAGAGCTCCATAATTGTTGCTACTAACTAAGAAAAAAAAGGGGGTCGATGTTGGGAGTAGGCTGTTGAGCTAAAAGCCTCCAATCCAATCACACACAGCGGAAGCAAAATCAAACAATAAATCGAACACACAAGAGACAATAATTTAACGTGGTTCGGTCCAACTGACCTATATTCACGGATGAGAAAAAAGATCCACTAGTTGTAGAGAATTACAAACTTACATCAAATCATCAATCTCACTCAACAATCAATACTCATAAGACACTCTCAATCTCCTCTAGTCCTATGGAGTATTTTCAACCCAAACAAACACAAACCCAAACTCTTGTGCACCTTTTCAACACAACCAAACACATACCCCTATGTTCCCATACATCATACCTATGTGGACCCTCTCAATCTCCTTTAGTCCACTCACAAACAAGCATACACACCTATAAGACGTAGAGCCCCAATACTCTTATGGGGTGTCTATCCCACAAAATCCTACAACTCTCTTACATCTTTTTTTTCATACCTAACCCTGTAGAGACTTCACCTATTTATAACCATACAAACTTGCCCATTAAGAATCCCTCTCCTCTTAGAATTCTTCTCCTGTAAGTAAAACTTGCCTATTAAGAATCACTTTCCTTTTAGAATTCTTCTCTTGCAAGTCAAACTTACCTATTAAGAATCCTCTTTCTCTTGAAATTCTTTTTTGCAAGTCTTCTTGTCCATCAAGCAATATCTGACAAATCCCAAACAAATCTCTTATGGGATTTGAATCATTATTCCCAACATAGGCATCGACAATAAGCATTGGCAAGAAAAGAAAAAAATTTTGTTGGTAAAAGCAGAAGGATGAATCAATAGAGTGAGGAAAAGATAAGTGCCACTAGGGGGAAAGAAAGGAAGAAAATGTTTTGAGTGTTGTGTTGAAGATTAGGAATTTAGGATTTTTACGTAGGTAAATATATTAAGGGTAAAATAATAAATTACTAATAAAATATAAAAATATATATTAAAAAATAAAAAAATTAATTAGGCTCGTAAGTCACTCAAGCTGAACATAAGTGTTCGTGCTAAGTTTATACTAAATTGAATAACTCAAAAATAAGCCTAGAGATAAGAATAAGAGAGTTGAGTAAAAGAGCTCAAAAGAGAGAATGAGAGAGTTGAAAAAATAATTAACCTTTCTTAATTAGAGGGAGTGAAAGGTTATTTATACACATCAGCTTGGACTAAATAATCAAAATACCCTTGATCCAATTGTGAGTACTTTCTTAGAGTAAAAGGCAATTATGCCTTTATGACCCAATAATGCTATGAATAATTGGAATATTCAAACTCAACTAACCTAATAACTTGAGCTGCTCTAGCTTGACTCAATAACAATCAAGCTGAATTTGAATTTTTTTTAGTTGAACTTAAGTAGCTTATAAGCATAGACATCTCATTTACACCTGTAATCCTATACAATCCAATCCAAGCCAAGCTAAGCCTTTTTTCCTTTCCTATTCTAGAAATTTTTAGTGATGAATATATGAGAGACTTACAATGGCAACTCTTTCTCAAACAATGGCATGTACAAAATTAATGTTGGAATTGAATGCAGAAGGTTGATGAGGCTTAGGAATTATTAGGGAAAGGTTCTATAAGGCAATGCAAAGAATATGGATGACGATGATTGAGGTTGTTAATTAGCACATTGATTACTATGAAGTAACTACTCATCTAACCCCAACGTCAACCTTAAACAAAGGTTGGACTTGCAATTCTCATGGAATTGATGTAGCAACATCCAAAAAAAGCAAGGGATAAGAGAAAAGACATAGAGGGATACCCAGTTGGAAGGAGAAACATTACTATCATAAATGTAACCTAGAAGGTTCCAGTATTAATAAACTATAATAGAACAAAAATTTTATTCCATCCATAATTAATGTGCCAATGTCACAAGTCAAAACCCAAGCTTTAGGCTCACGCGGCTTTAGGACACGGGAATAGACTCTTTCACATCCCATATCAATGTAACACAAGAAATGGTGCATGGATACTCTAAACTACAAGGCTTGGCTATTTAATACGCTACAAAACAAAAAAGCACAGCAAGTGCTAGAAGAAAGGCTAACAAAAGAACAAAATAATGTTTAAAACAAGAGTAAGGATGTGTTTTGGTGTTAGGCTATTTGGGACGTGAAAAAGCCTATTCTAGTGTTTTGGAGATGTGCAAGCCTAAAGCTTGAGTCTCGACCCATGACAAATAATATTAGAGCATGTTTAAAACTGGTTCAAAAGTGGCAAAAGTTGATTTAAAGGAGGTGATCAGTGTATGTGCCGCTGGAACTAGAGTTAGCCTTGAGGGAGGTTCAGATGTATTGGTGCAAGCATTCGATTGTATGGTGTAGGCATCCTAGGTCATCTATGTGCTTGTGTTGGTGATACGCCCTTGGTGCACAAGGTGTGGGTTGCAAAAGTGTAGACCAAGTGTTTGATTGATTATTATTGTTGTGTTGTGAGTGTGCAAGGCATGCTATGTAGTGGTGTTGACTGGTGCCTGACAAAGTGTTGGTTGTGTGTTTTGTACTAGGTAGGATCCTGATTCACTAGAGTGTTGGTCCAAAGGTTAAGGTAAATTCCCTAAACTGCATTCATGAATTTTTGGTTTGATTGTTGTTTGTTGCTTATGGCTAGGGATGACCAGACAAGGGGCTTAAGCGAGGTGTATGAAGAGTGCCCACCTATTGGCACGAAAAAAAGGGCTAGTTTTGAGGAAGTGCTGATGTCTATGGATACTCGATTGAAAGAATGTGAGGGGGGCCATTGCGGATATGCAGGACAGATTCGAAGACAACATAGGACTTGTGCATGACTTAATAAAAGAGGTTGTGTAGGATTATAAGGTGTTGAAGGCCATTATGACAACCTTGTAAGAGGAGCTTGAAAGGCTCAAGGTTGATCATGTCGCATTATGGGCGACAGTGGTTGCTAGTGCTGGTTTAGGACCAAAGGCGGCGATTCTTAAGACAAAGCCATTCAGAGGAAGTCGTTTTGCCAAGGATGTTGACAACTTTGTTTGGGGCATAGAGTAGTACTTCAAAGTGGTTGAGATAGTAAATGATGCCAATGTGAGCATAACTATTATGTATTTGAGCAATGATGCTCTTTTATGGTGATGCTGCAGGGTTGACGGTGTTAAGTGTGGTAAGCAAGCAATCACTATATAGGACCAGTTCATTGAGGAACTTAGGTAGTAGTTTAAGCCAGAATATGCAAAAAAAAAGCTTAAGAGAAGCTCTATAGGCTTGTTTAAAAAGGGAGAATCCAAGACTAATGTAGGGAGTTCTCAAAGTTGTTGCTATTGGTCCTAAGCATGAGCTAGGTGGAGGCTCTATTTTACTTCTTAGATGGACTGAAGTGTGGGTAAAGTCCGAATTGTAGCAAAGAGGCATGCAAGAACTGAGTCAGGCTATTACAATTGCAGAATCATTAATAAAGTTTAAGAGCACTATGTCTCCATGATCAATCCATAAAGGTAGTAGTGGGGAAGACACAAATAGTAGTTCTTCATCTGATGAAGAGGTTAGTGACAAGCCCAGACTTAGCAAGGCCAAGACTGATAGAGCCATTTCGAATAAGGGCAATAAGTAGAAGCCCTTGAGTTGCTATTTGTGTGGTGGTCCACACAAGGCCAGGGAGTGCCCTATGTATGTGAGGCTTGTAGTAATCGAACAGACAGAGAGGCTATTTAAAGGTGAGAGTAGTAGCAGTGATGATGAACAGCTTGAGGTGATGTAGTTGGGTTCAATACTGTAGAGGGGTTGGAACCTTTCAAGGGGTTGGTAAGGGTAAACCAATGGCAATCAAATAAAACAACATTAGTTCTAAAGTGCAACCAGATTTTTCATGGGAAAAGGTGTCGCGGGCAACTCAGAAGAAGCTCCAAAAGCTTCGATGACATGGGCAAAAAGGACTATTGCAGCAAGATGCTGAGAAACTTTGGATTGAGAGCAGCAGAAGCCATCATAGTACATGTTTAGGTATGGGACTAAAATGTTGAAAAATTGGTTCACGAGGGTAGAAGTTGAAATCGGCGTGTAAGGCAGGTGCATCATCCCCCTAGTAACGAAGGCGTTGCTAGAATGAGTAGGGGAGAATTTCACAGTTTGCAAGTTGGTCCTGGCATTGGGGTTCTTTCTGAATCAAGTTATAATTCTAGTTCTAGTAAGACAGAGTTTGATACCTAGCAGGACCAGGCCTTGAGGTGCACTAGAGGTCCAAGAGGTGGGAAACTAGCCCAAAATAGTGGGTGGATAATGATCAAGACTCAAATGGCTTAGGCAGGGTGTTCAGCTTTGGCATAGTTGAGCTAGACCTAGGTGTGGGCACACGTGCGGACATAAGTGCGGGCAGTGAGGATCGAGGTGCGGGCGCATGGTTAGACCAAGGTGCAAACACTCCTGAACACAGACCTGAGATAATCAGAGTTGGCAACATTGAGTAAGGCCAAATGCGAGCACGGGTACAAGGCCAGGCATGGGTGGTGTTAGGCACGGGTCTGGAATTGGCCAGGATAGATTCCCATTCAGGTTGGATCAAAGATGCTAGGAATATGCTGTAGCATCATATCTCCTAGAATCAGAAACTGTATTATGTCAATCAAAGGGTTTAAACTAATGTAATCCCTAGAGTTTACGAATGTATCTCAGCACTAATTGTAAGGTGGAAACTTGCCAGAACCATTGAGTAATAACATTTTTACTCTTGCCTTGATCATTTTGTTGTTCTTTTGTTAGCCTTTCTTTCGGCACTTGCTCTGCCTTTTCGTTTTGCAGTCTACTGGGCGGCCAAGCCCCACAATCTAGAGTATCCATGCACCGTTTCTTGTGTTAGGCTGATCTAAGACGCGAAAGAGTTCATTCTTGTATCTTGAAGCTTGAGTCTCAGGTCGTGACACCAGGCCTGTGTTGTGGAGCTGAACTTGTTCCATTAAGGGTGTGATTGCTAGTAATATTCATGCTAGCACTGCTATCAGCACTGGTCCAAACATCGCCTGGCGGATTCATAGAAGCATTGTAGGTTGCTGTTATAATCAGGTCTGCAACAACTAAGAACGCGCTTCGGGTTTCGTTTCTCATATTCAGACTCCCACGGCTTATTTTCATTTCTGCATGGGAAAAACTGAGAATGATCTTTACAAAGAAGGCTTTAGGTTTGCTAAGTCCGGACAAATACTCAACAGAACGGCATAGCATAACCCTGATCTCATCAACATTTACTTGGCTTCTGCTTCTTTCGCATTCTACACCTTCCTAATTCTTGCACCCTTATCTATTCGATTGGTTAACAGCAATCTTTTTACTACCTGCACGGTTAACAGAAGCAGGGATCAGTTAATTAAGCCTATCAAGTGGGGAAAATTGCTTTAACCCTGTTTCCTTTTTTTTTTTTTTTTTACCTGTGCTTGATTTCTTGTTGCTGCAACATGCAACACAGTGTTTCCTTCAATATCACCCCAAGTCAGGATTTTTCTTGGCCAATTTTCTGCATTTTTAAGATATTGGTGGCATTGACCATGAAGCCACCAGACTATGAATACAAGAGCTTCAACCCTGTTCTCTTTTAGGGCAGTGTGCAAGGCAGTCTCTCCTTTCACCGTCACATCTAGGATATATTGAGGGCATGCTTCAAGAAATCGCTTTATAAGATCGAGGTTCCCTCTTTCAGCCACATAACGAAAAGGAGTCATACCCTCCCTTGCTTTGAAGCGAACAAGGCTTGTATCAATCATTAAGAGCAGAAGAACCAATTGGGTGCGATCATTTCGCAAAGCCAAGTGCATGGGGCTAAACCCATCTGGGTTTAGCTTTCTGGCAAATGATGGCTTTAAATTCATCATCTCCATTGCAAAAGCAATATGCCCTGCCGATGCAGCTTTATGTAATGGAGTATCAATGAAAGGCACTTGATCAATCCGCTCTAAAATGAATGCATCCTGGTGAATTATCTCGTACAAGCTCTCAATACTTCCTGTTGCGCCAGCTTCACTGATCGAAGTAATTTGAGGTCAATGTGCAACAATCAGCAAGGCAACTGATCGGAGGGATGAAATTTCTGGAGAAAGAGTGATTTGTTTCGAGGATTAAGGCGATGAGCAAGAAGTTGCACATATATATAGTCGATACACTTAAAAAAACAAAGATTAATATTGATATATATATATATATATATATATATATATAATAAAAGACAGAAAACAAAATGACCGAGATTAAAGAAAATGCTAATAAGGTAAACATGATTGTGGTCGAATAAAAATTTATATACACCCGCGTCATTGCACTAGAACATATTATTTTATTAATTGGTTTTGGCACTTTCTTTTACGAGTTTATATATATATATATATATATGTTATATAATATTTAATGTAATGAATAAATGTTATATATTATGGTAAAATAGTTTATAACAAATTTATTTTTAAAAGTTTAAAATTCTATAAAATAAATACTTTTAATCTTAAAAACATATATAATTAAATTTTTTTTTATGAGATAGAATCGTATTATTCACTAACAATATATAATATATATATATATTGATAATATATCAAATATAAATTCATAACTAATAATGATTAGAAAAGAGCAATTACATATCTAATGGTTTTTGTTTTTCACTTCCACTTGTTAGTGGTTTACATTTGTTTTTTATTTTAGAAGTTGGACAAAGATACCATTCAAATTGGCAAATAAATTGTAAGTCAAGTCAAATTGTTTATTTTTGGTAAATATTGCTTTTATGTTTATTAAAATTAATAAATAATTATTAAGTGAACATGTATAAACTCCTCCATTATATATTTATATTTAATAAATACTAAAAAGATAAAAAGAAATATATGAAAAGTTATTTTATACATTAACAGTAAAATTTTTAGATTCAATAAGTAAAATTAAAATATTGACAAATGTTTTAATCTTTATATTTAACTTTATGTTTTGCATAATATCTTTTGTGATCATGTAAATCTCTCTTTATGTCAACAATAAGAATATTGAATTTAATTAATAATATGTAAAAAAATTAAAAATACAATGTATAATTTAAATTTAATCCTTACATATTCAATATTAAGATTTTGTCAAAATTAATTTTTAGTAAAAATATTTATACAAAAAATGTATCAACATTTATTAAATTTTACATGCTTCATCTGCGTAACAAAATTTCTCGATTTATCGATTTTAATTTTTAATTTTAATTATTTTTAGTAAAAAATTTCACAAATTTTATCTAAATATATTTACGTGTAAATGAAAATAAAAAAAAATCTATTACATGATAAATTTAAAAATAAAAATAGAAAGAAATATGAACTCTAATATTATGTTAATCATTTAATTTAAAATCAACTAACTATAAATAAAAAATTTAATTTAAATATAAAATTATAAAACAATTAAATATTTATTAAATTTAAAATAGTATCATATCGTCGAATTGGCCACCAAGTTGAAAGTCAAGTCAAAGTGTTTAATTGATTAAAAAAAAAAGTCAATTGTTTTAGTAAATTATTGCTTAAGGACAAGACAAAAGCTCCATAGAAACTAAAGTCCTCCAATAGGCTCCAACAGTTGGTTTTGTCTCTATGGTTGTCCCTTTCTTGATAAATTTGTTATGTGTTCACTTTATGTCACGTGATAGACCGCTATGCTATAATATATAAAGTCTAATGGATCGCAATGAGTATATATTATTGGTTAACTTCTATTAAAAGGGAAACTGCATTGTTTTTTTGTTACAATTAACATTAGTCTATGTTCCCCCCCCCCCCCCCCCTTTGATTGCAATTTTTAAGCTTTGTTGTTGATTTTACATTTTGGTAAAGATGATAAACTAATTTGTATGATATAATTTATAGTAAAAATAATATTTTTATGAATATTAAACCAAATTAAAGTTATTAGATTAAATTTAAATTGAATCAAATTAGATACGAATTATATATATGTCGAATTTAAATAGGATATAAGAATAATTATTCAATATTTGATCAGAACGAAATCAAATGAAAATTATTAAGAAATCAAATCGAAATAGGAGGGAGTATAATCCTACCAAGGATACACAAGCTATTTCCAATACGAAAGCATGTGGCTTACAATATGTTTGATTTCTCTTGAAACTGTCATTGCTTTTGGTGTTTTAATCAATTAACCTTTCCATTTCATTCATTGTTTTCTTCCAAGCAATAGAGACCTTCTAAGTGTTTTATTCCATTTGGCGTTTTTCCTCCATTTCAGGTCCTTGTTGGAAGCAAAAAGTCTGTCCCTGAACATGCATCTTTCGATGCATTCAGGGCATACCACAAAAAATGTATATTACTAGCTAGTTTAGCCAAAGTTCAAGATTTCCTAGCTCAATTATGTAATGTAAAAGAATTAAACCATGATTTTATTTGGCATGAAGCAAAGGTTGATCAAGTTTCAGGGGCTTTATTTTTTCGATCAAAGGTGGTACCAAAGGATTAAGCCAATTTGCTTTACATTTGGTTTGTAAGAAGATGGTAAGAGAAAAATACAAAAAAAAAAAAAAATCTAAAGTTACATAATAACATACAATGTTATGAACAACAAATTATAAACAAGTGTTGTAATTGACATTAAAAAAAGTTAATTCTATCTATATTTCACATGTTTAACTAAAAGCTTAGACACTACAAAATGATGGGATAAAATAACCTCAAACAATATTCAAATCGAATATGTCACATAGTGAAAAATCAAATTATCCATCTCTTTTGTAATTCTAGAAAGAATCAAACAAATAAAGTTAACAAATAAATCTCCAAACCATAAGCATAATGATACAAGTAATTTATGTGAAAAACCTCCATAAAATGAGAAGTAAAAATCATGGGTAGCAATAAATAATATCTACTATTAAAATAATAGGAACACAAAATTCTCACTAGCTAGAACTAGAGGTATACAACCATAATATCTCAAGATTAAACAATCTTAGTTAAGAAACCATCTTGCAAGAGAAAATTAGAGAAATCTCACTAAATTTAGGGATTAACAAACACCCACAAAATTAGTAGGTAGAGAACTCGAAATCTAATATCCACCATTTCCAATGAAGAATAATAAGTTGTGAACAAATTGATAAAATTTTAGCTCAATCAGGTTATGGATTGACATCAATCAAACCATTGAAACTACAAAACTCCTTTTTTTTTATCCTTTTTTTCCCTATTGCTGCCACTCATCTCTTGCTTTTTGTACTAGCCATATAAAACAATATATAAGTGTTTAAAACCCTATAATCAAGCATGAAAAGACTAAAAAGTCCTTGGTGAATGAGTTTTAGTTTTAGGCCACCTCCACATAGAGGTAACCAAGCCAAACAAATCTTCCCCTTTTTGACTATGTGGAGGGAATCACCATTCCGGTGATCAAATAACAAACTTCAAAAGTATTAACTTACTCTTTCTTATGTTTATCTTCCATGGCCTTTGTATAATATTCGGATTGTCCCTTATTAGTTAGTAGACATACTCATCAATGAGTACCACGTGGAAGGTTGTCGATTTCTTCTAGACCTATTGAATGGAACTTCTAATAAAATCTCTGGTAAAACCTCTGATATTGGTGACTATTTATAGGTATCATCACCCATCTCAATCTATGTAGGACTAGTATCAATATCACCTGTATTATGTTATCATCCTAAACATCTTCAAGCTTTGTAGGCATATGTGTTAGGGGAACTAGATTCAAGTCAATCAAACAATCACTACATCGTGGAACTAATGTATTAGTTTTTTGAATATCTTGTATGGTCTGGTCTTCAATAATAATAACATCCCTGCTTTTCACAAGTTTTTTCTACACTAGATCATAAAACTTGTAGCTAAATTCATCTTAGCCATAACTGAGGAATACATACTATCTATTCTTGACATCAAGCTTGAACCTATCATATTTGGGAATATGCACAAAAACCTTGCATCCAAAAGTGCGCAAGTGATCATAGGACACATCATTGCCTAATCAAACTCTATTTGGAACATCAAAATTTAGAGAAACACATGGCAAGAGATTCAAAATATGTACAACTGTACTTAAAGCTTCACCCCAAAAGGATTTTGATTACTATGCTTGTGAAAGCAAACATTTCACTCTTTTCATTAGTGTTCTGTTTATCCTCTCAGCTAACCCATTTAACTGAGGAGTTTTAGGAAGTAACCTTTGATGTCTAATGCCAAGTTGTTTGTAATACTCATCAAAAGGTCCAGTGTAATCATCCCCATTATCAGTCTTTATACATTTAAAATTCAACCTTGTTTGTTTTTCAACTAAACTATGAAATTTCTAAACACATCTAACACTTGGTCTTTCGATTTCAAGGTACAAACCCATATCTTATTCAAATGACCACCAAGTATTTTTATTCTTATAAGTCCACAAACATTAGAATATACTAAATCAAGTATACCTAGCTTTCTTGATGGAATGAATGTCTTGAATGCAACTCTAGTTTGTTTCCCTACCAAGCAATAAACACAAAATTTCAAGGATACATTTTTCATTCCAGAAGGAAGATTTTTCTTGGCCAAAACTTTCATGCCTTTCTCACTCATGTGACTAAGTCATTTTTGCCTAAGCTTATTGTATCATCATTATCTACTATATTGATAATGGAATCAGATACTTTTGCCTGTATCAAATACAATGAGGAACATTTTGTACCCCTAACTACAACCATAGATCCTTTAGTGAGCTTTCACTACCATCACAAGCTTTCTACAAAAATTAAATTCATGCAAATATCGATCATATGTTTAATATTTTTAAGACCAATGTAGCGCCATTAGTGGTCTCCAAGAACACATCTCCTATACGAATGGCTTTAGTTGAGTCATTATTACTCATTTTAACACTCTCAAAATCACTTGGTGTGTAAGATGCAAAGTAGTCTTTTTGAGATGTACCATGAATTGTGTCACCATTATCAATCACCCAACTAGTTTCATGGCGTGAAAGATTAATAACATTATTATATAAATTAAAGAAGTCATTTTTGACAGTAGCAACTTTATCAACATCATTACCATCCATATTTGTTTTTCCTTATCATTGTCATTACTGTTATCTCTTTTCAATTTTCGACAATTTTTTCTTGTATGCCTTTTCAGACCACAATAATGACACTCAACATTGGCAAATCTATTAGACTTACTCTTGCTTCTGTTTTTGTTCTTCGAACCTTTGCTTTTACTCCTCCCTTTATTTTCTGTGACTAAAACTTCTGATTATGAAGAGGAACCCTATGGCTTTCTTCTAATCTCTTTATTCAAACCACCACTTTTAGCCAAATCCATAATTATAACACCATTTAGGGTTGAGTTAGATAATGTTGTTCTAAACATTTCCCATGAGTCCATTAATGTATCAAGAAGCCATATTCAAACTTGAGATTCATACATAGCCAATTGATTAATAATACCTCATATGCATTAAAATGATTTGTCATAGGAGTTCCATCATGGTGTTTTAAACTCATCAACTGCTTAACTAAAAACAGTTTATTATTTCAAGTTTTTTGAGCATACAACTCTTCAAGTTTACTCTAAAGAGTGTGTGCATATCTCTCCACTAACATGGTTCAAAATATAATTATCTACCCATTATCTAATATAACCATATACCTGTTGATGAAACAAATTTCTTTCTACATCTATTTCATTTTTAGGTTTTTCAGTGGCAAATATAGGTAAATAATAATCTTTCACATAAAACAAGTCTTCCATCTTTCCTTTCTAAACATGGTAATTTGAACCATTCAAATTAATCATTTTACTTGAACTGATTTCCATTATTCAAGACAAGGCACAAATCAAATAGCCTAAACTTTAATATCATTTTGATGGAATAAAATAACTTCAAACAATATTTAAATTGAATATATAACATAAAAAAAATTAAATTATCCCTATTTTGTGTGAATCTATTAAGAATTAAACAAATAAAACTAACAAATAAATCTTCAAACCACAAGCACAAGCACACAAGCAATTTATCTGAAAAACCTCCCCAAAATGAGAAGTAAAAACCACGGGCAGCAACAAATAATCTCTACTATCAAAATAATGAGAATATAAAGTTCTCTCTAGCTAGAACTTTTAGAGATTTTCAAAATAAAATATGAAAAATAATCCCAAATTGGAAAAAGAAATGATATGATAGTCATTTAAATTAAAAGGAGTAAAAATCCATTATAGTTGGACTTAAGTGGCTAATAGACCATAGGCTTGGTTTTTCAACTTGGTTGGTCTTGCATTAATTAAATAATTAATATATATTAGTATTTAATTAATGGCACTTGGTACTTGGCACGTGCACCGCAATAAATAAAGTATTATTTTATTTAGAGTTTTGTAAATAAAATATTATTTTATTTTAATTTAAATTTAATTAAATGTTTGATTAATTAAGTCTGTCCAAAAATAGATAGAGAGTTAATTATATACAAAAATAGACAAACAAGCCTATTCAAATTAATAGTTATGGTTGTTCAAAAATAGACAATTTCTATCTATTCAAAATAAACAATTATGTCTATAGGATAAAGGGACACTTATTTGTTTATATAAACTCCTCTGGTTTTCTGAGTAAGACATAGAAAGAACTTTCAGAACTTTCCCTCTTTTTCATTAAGCTTCAAATTTCCTTTTATACAATTTTGCTGGTTTTAACCTTATAGAAGTTCTATGATCTTGTAATACGTCTGTAAATGCTCGGTGAACTGATTTCGTCAGTACAAAACATAGTAAGTCACTGTGCTTCATTGTATCCTTGAGGTTTGTCATCTGCAATCTTTTTACACACCTACTACATAAATAATATAGTGGGGGTGAATAAAACCTTAAGAAAAGTGGCATTGTTGCGCACCTTAGAGCTTTTCTTCAAAATTCTAAAATTGACTAAAAACAATAATTCCAAATTTACAATTTTTGCACTAATAATATTAAGGTTTTATTGGTTGAACAATGGCTACTAAAGCAACGCTCAAGGAATTAGCTTCTATTTTTGTTAAATTGGATCGTTTCAATGGTGGCAATTTTTGAAGATGGCAAAAGAATATGCATTTCATGCTTTAAACCTTGAAAGTTGTATATGTTTTGACTATTTCTAGGCTAAAAGCAATTGATAAAGAATCTATTACTGCAACAAAAGAGAGGCAAAAATAGGATAATGCGGACTACATGTGTAAATACCATATTCTTAATGGTCTGTTTAAGAGCCTATTTGATACATACCAAAACGAGATTATTGCAAAAGAGTTATGAGACAAATTAGAGACCAGGTATATGACCGATGATGCAACAAGTAAGAAAGTTCTTATTAGTCATTTCAATAATTATCATAAGGTTGATGGACGATTTGTGATTGCATAATTGCGCGAAATTGAAAAAATGCATAATCAATTTAAATAATATATATGAATATGGATGAAATAATTGTTGTGTTCTTTGTAATAGACAAACTTCCTCCATCATGGAAGGACTTTAAAAGAAGTATGAAACATAAAAAAGAAGATATTAGTATTGAGGCTTTAGCTAATCATTTTTGAATTGAAGCAGAATATAGAAAGCAAAAACAGAATTTTAGTTCTAGTGATGCCAA
The DNA here is from genome assembly GCF_002303985.1 of Durio zibethinus. The sequence continues at coordinate 19,311,032 of NW_019167949.1, read as the reverse complement.
AGTTCATGTTATGGAGGAAAGATAGGTTATTAAGCTTGCTAAAAAAATTCAAATTCAAAAAGTTGATAATGGGCCTAAATTCAAGAACTAGAAAGGACAAAAAGGCTTATATTATCATTATGGTAGACATTTCAAGAAAAAATATCAATTGCTACAAAGAAAACTGATTCCTCAAAAGGTCATTCTTCTGAAAAATTTGTTGTCATGATTTTCAAGATCAACATATATGGAAATGGTGAATCTTGGTGGGTTGATTCTGGGACAATAAAAGATGTGTACAAGGACAAAAGCATGTCACAACATTCAAATCAAGTGAATATGGTAGCTACATGGAAAATTCTTCAACTGCAACAAGCAAAGGCAAAGGAAATGTTGACTTCAAATTCATTTTTGGAAAAACTCAAATTTTGAATGATGTTTATTATGTACTAAAAGTTAGAAAGAATTTAATGTCTCGAAGTCTATTGAACAGAGGTTGGTTTCAAACTTATGTTTGATGTAGATAAGTTTATTCTATCTAAGGGAGAAATTTTTGTTAGGAAAGGATATATGTATAAGGAAATGTTCGACCCTAAAATTATTGATAAGAATAAGAATGTTGTTTTTGCTTTCATGGTTAAATTTTCATATTTATAGCATTATAGATTAGGTTATTTAAATTACAAAAATATTGCATAATATAAGTAAACTTCTATGAATTCCTGAACTTAGTTAAGACATTAATAAATGTAATACACGTATGTTGACTAAGTTCACTAGAATTTTTTTCCTAAGGTTAAAAGAAATACAAAATACTTAAGTCATAGTGATATTTGTGATATGCATAGCACTCTTATATTATCTAAAAAGAAAATTTTAGTCACATTCATAGAAGATTACTTTAGATATTATTATGTTTATCTATTACATTCCAAAAATGAAGTACTTGATAAGTTTAAAATATATAAATCTGAAGTTGAACTTCACTATGAATCTTTTATCAAGAGCTTGAGGTCAGATAGAGGAGGAAAATATTATAGTCCAAACTTCTTTGAATCCATCGGAATAATCCACCAAGTTTTAGCTCTTTATACACTATAATAAAATGGTATAGCTTGCTAAAAAGAATAGGGTCTTAACAAAAATGGTAAATGTAGTTTTCTCATATTTTGGTCTTGGATAAGGATTTTGGGGTGAAACTTTTTTAACAGCTTGTCATAACTTTATTAACAGCTTGTCATATACTAAATAAAATTCCTAACAAAGAAACAAAAATAACCCCATATGAGCAATGGAATAAAAGAAAACTAAATCTTTATTATTTAACAGTTTGGGGATGTAGAGTTATAGTTAAATTTTCAAATCCAAAAAAGAAAAAGATGGGTGAATGAGGAATATAATGCAAATTTATACGATATGCATAAAATAGTAAAGCGTATTGGTTTATTGTTATTGAATCGAATGATTCAATTCAGTTAACACATTATTAAATCAAAAGATGCAATTTTTTAGGAAAATAGATTTAAATCTATTTCAAGACAACTACAACCACTACAAACAAATCATCTTACAAGTGGAAAAAAAAATTCCAAATCCATTAGAACAAATTGAAATTAATGATGAACCTTGTCAAAAAATAAGCACAAGCAAAAGGGTTAAAAAAGCAAAAGATTTTGGACCAGATTTTGGACCAAATTTCTTTATGTTCTTTGTGGCAGGGACTGGTAAAAGCATAAACAATAAAATTCTTTATTATTTTAATATAGAGTCTAATCTTGTTACATATGAAATGACAATGAAGTCTGAAGATTCTGCCTTTTGGAAAAAAGTAATAAATGGCAAAATTGATTCAATAATGGTAAATAACACTTGGATTTTGGTTGACCTTCCACCAGCTTATAATCCAATAGACTATAAATGGATTTTCTAAAAGAAAATGAAAATGGACGAAACCATAGATAAATTTAAAGGAAGGCTAGTAGCTAAGGGTTTTACACAAAAGCAAAGGATTGATTATTTTGATACTTATGCTTCAACAGCGAGAATTGCTACAATTAGGCTTTTAATTTCACTTGCCTCTATTTATAATTTGATTATACATCAAATGGATATAAATATAACATTTTTAAATGGTGAATTAGAAGAGAAAGTATACATGGAACAATCGAAAAGATTTATTATTCCAGGTTAAGAGCATAAGGTTTGTAAGCTTGTAAAGACCTTATATAGACTTAAGCAATGCTAAAACAGTGGCACCAGAATTTGATGAAATTGTTCTTGCTTATGGTTTTAAATTAATGAGTTTAATAAGTGCATATGTAGCAAATTTAAAAATGGCAAAAGAGTCATAATTTGCTTATATGTGGATGATATACTAATATTTGGCATTGATTTAGAATAAGTTAAAGAAACAAAGAAAATTTTATCTAATAACTTTTCAATGAAAGATATGGGTGCAGCGAATGTTATTCTTGGAATTAGAATAATCCAGAATGATATTGGCATAACCTTATCATAATCACATTATATTGAAAAAATACTTAAAAAGTTTGATCTTTTCAATTGTATTCCAGAATCTACACTCATGGATTCTCAACAAAAATTAGTATCTAATACTAGTAGGACAATTGATCAGTTGCAATATATAAGAGTAATTTGTTGTCTAATATATGTAATGACTTATACAAGGCCATACATAGCATTTGCTATTGAAAAGTTAAGTGGACACATGTAACCCAACTAACTTGCATTGGTAAACAATTAAATGAGTACTTAGGTATTTGAAGAAAACAATCAATTATGGATTCTGTTATGGTTTATATCTTTCAATTTTAGAAGGATATTCTGATGCTGGTTCGAAACCTAATATGGAAGATCATGCTTCTACAAGGTAGTGGATCTTTATACTTTGTGGGGGTGCCATTTCTTGGGGTTCCAAGAAATAAACATGCATAATGAATTCCACCATGGTAGTCGAGTTTATTGCATTAGCCGCAGCAGCTAAAGAAGTTAAATGGCTAAGAAATTTATTACATGAAGTATTTTTTTGGCCTAAACCAATTTCTACAATTTCTATCTGATGTGATAATGAAGCAATTCTAGCAAGGGCATATAGCCAAGTATATAATGGAAAGTCTAGACATAATGGATTAAGATATAACTATGTTTGACAATTAGTTTCAGAATGAGTGATCACTATAAATTATGTAAGATCAAGTGAAAACTTGGTGAATCTTTTAACCAAAAGTTTTGCTAGAGAATTGATAAAAAAGAAAATAAGACCTTAATAGGGATTGCCTAAAGCTTATGAGGTAAAGTCACCCATCATGGAAACTCGACTCAATGCTTAGCATAACATCAGTTACCTTGGGTCTTTTAATTTTGTTGTGTTATTAGATGAATTTGTGAAAGTGACTAAATTACAAAAATAAATTTTGAATGATTTTGGCAACAAAGATTATTTTGAACAATAGAACACTTTAAGGGGTGATATTGTAATTTACCAAATTTTAACCCTATTATAATATATTCTTTTCTCTCTAACCCTAAAAAAAATAAATAAACAATTTCAAAAAAATAGTTTCAAGATAAAAAAAAAGGGAGAGCAACAATTGATGGAGGCTGCCGTCTTAAGATTCTAAGGTTGCATGTCAAGTTTAAAGGTAAGATTAAATTTCATTTTTTATGAAATTTTTTATATTTTGTTAGTTTTCTTCATAATTCAATTTTGGGTTTCAAGTTTTCAATTTTTTCACAACTTTTGGTGGTTTTTTAGTGGCATATTTGGTACCTATGGAAAAGTTTCTTCAAGACCTTTTCAATGCACTTTGCAACTCCTCATTTGGTTTTGTATTTTAAAAAGTATGAATATTTTTTAAGTTGAAAAAAAATGAGTATTTGACAATTTTGATAGCCCAAATTTAGGTCGCCAAAACTCTACTTTTTGATAAGCTTTTTGGTCAATTCTTTAAGAGTTTTTGTAGTATGAAATGTCATTTTGATTTTGGTATAAATGGCTCAATTAAGGGATTTTTGTGCCAAAAGAATCAAAGCCCTGAAGATAGCCAAATCATTCTGAAACCCAAACATTCTAGGCATTTTTGTGATGATTTTCAAACTTTAGGCCTTCAAACTTAGGATTTCTAATGTCTTTTTGAGTGAAACAAAATTCTAAGTTGTAGTTTTACATATGAACTTTGAATTAGTAATAGTTTCACCTCTGGATCTAATATAATATATTAGATACAATTGCTCAAAGTAGAGTAAAATGATTGAAAATTCAAAATTTTAGAACTTATAAAAATTAGTTATAAATTATTTTGAAAATTATTTTTGCCTAATAATTGATCCAATTTGTTTTAAATTGTATAAAATTTACAAATTTTATTCAATTTTTTTCATCAATTAAAATATTTTGTAAATTTATCTTTGAGGTGTCAATTTAGAGAAAAAATTTGATTTTTCTTAAAAAATTTTACAAAGCTAAATTTAAAGTAATGTCATGATTTATCTCATCCAAATACTATGTTCAATATTGATTTTGAGTTTTAGCCTATTTTTTTAATTTTTGGATAATTTTAGTGTTCTTTGAAATATTAAATAAAATCCTTTTTACTTCAAAAATATATTTTTAGATCTAATTTTAATTAATGAACAAGGATGCTTAACCTTTAATACCTTAGAATGTCCACCAAAAAAACCATGTCATTATTTTGATAATAGATAAGTTTTGGTTTGTGACTTCAAATATTGTTGGATTAATAAGTTATGAATAGTTTTGAATGCTTTGTGTTTTGGCTTCGATCATTAGCAAGTTCAGGTAAATGACTTGATATCCTTTTGGTTTTTCATTCTTTAAAAATCAACTTCAGTATGTTTATAGTTTATATATAACGTATATTTTTTTGTTTATTTATGCTTTATAAATTGGGTTGACCATGTAGTATATATATATATATATATATATATATATATGATTTTTCTTGTTATGAATTTAGATATGATTTTGTTATTACTTTGATCTCCGAATATGATTTCATAATAATATATTGACATATCCATTGATTTTTGACATATGAAACTTTGTTTTGGAATAACATATGAAAATTGTTGTATACGAATTATGTTTTGAGATAGTATATGAATATTGATTTTGTTTATGTTATGTAATATGAAAATATGTTTTGGTTTTGTTTCCTAATATGGAGTGGGAGTTAACTGTTAGCCATGTCGATATGTACTTTATGATATAGATACTGATTTCAAATCATGCCAAGAATTAAGAATAGTGGTTTTTTTTCATTGTACCATCGGTGATATACTTTTGTCCCATTGCACTAAAAGACTTAGTATGATTTTTTTTCTATTATATTGCACTAATTGGTTAATTTTGATTGTCAATGTGATGATCTAGTTGCTTTTGATATAATTTTGTCCTATTGCACTAAAAGGGAAATTCTAGTTCTAACCTGTGCCACGGGGTTAAGTGTGGTCGTAGTAAGTTAGAGGAGATTAATAAAATTTATAAATTTGTAATATTTTATTCTATTTTGAAATATGAAAATCTGATTTTAAAAATATGATTTGTGAAAATATGTTTGAAAATACAAGATTAGTCAAAATATTTTCAAAATCATTTAGTTATTGTTTTGGCGTAAATATTTTTGTGGCATGTTTAATCCAACTCAGTGGATGTCGGTTACTCGCTAATTCATCGTATTCATTCCTTCGATTTTTCTCACTTTCAGATTTTGATATTTGCATTTTTGGGACTTTGTTTTAATAAGAGATTATGTTGTAAGACTTCATCTATCCTTTGTCATCATATAATTTGTAATGTGAGTACCTCGATACATTAAAATTATAATATTGTTGTATTTTTTAATCAAGTATAACACGTGAATTTTAGAGACTTGGTTTTGTAAACCGTAATTTTTAAAGACTCTTTGGAGTTTGATTTTGAATTAGTATGGTATTTTGAAGTTTGATTAGTATGAAATCTATTACTTTACATACTTGTGGGATTCCTCTTATGAGTATGTAGTGTTATTACATTCTAGATCTTTGGGTTTGGGGCATGACAATAAGTTCATGGAGGCCTACACCTAACTTATGAGGTGTTATCTGTTTTGATATGAAACTTTTATGATTTTATCCCACAAAAGATGTCTCACAATTTTGGGTTAAAGTTTTAACTTATATATTATAATAGATTCTCAAAACATCTTGATATAGGATTGGGTATCACAAACTCTCTCATTAAAGCTTGACATCCCTGTCAAGCCCTGTACAAAGCACACATAGAATCTAAAATAGTGCACATAGAACCACAAAATCAGGACCAGACATTAGAATTCTAGAGATGGCTCCTACCGTGTAACATTTAACTCCCTTGGGATTCTAAAGGTGGCTCCCATAATGTAGCATTTAGTTTTTATTTGACTAGTAATCACTCTTATACTATTGATGGAGATCTGCACCTAACTTACAAGATATTATCCATTTTAACCTAAAGGTCTCATGATTTTATCTTACAAAAGGTGCCTCACAAGCTTGAATTTAAATCTCAACTTATATATCATAATAGATTTTCAAAATATCTCGACATAAGATTGGAATATCACATTAATTGTTAAGCATTGCATATCAATAATTTTTGTGGTTTTGTTTGTGTACTATCGTTAAGTACTGAAAAATATGTGAGAATCTTAGATGAGTATTCTTTTTTAGGATGGCATTTATGTGTGAGTTTCATCATTGTAATCTTCAAATTTTTTATTTTATTCATAGTGAATTTCTTCTTGCAATGACAATAAATAGAGTAGTGCTTTTTCTTCGTACAAGATTATTTAATTTAACATAAAAATTTAAATGCTCCGACAATTAATGAGAATAAATCAATTCAGTAAAAATTTATGATTATTGCATTTTAACAAAGTCAACCTCTTTATAAAAGTAATTTTGTGCATAACTAATAAATATATGATTTATATTATGTCTTTAAAAGATAACATCTAATAAGCTTAAAATTTTTAATTTCAGCACTTACAGTCCTTCATTTATACCTAGGTTGAGATTTAAAAAAAAAAAAAATCCCTTTCATAAAAATTTTAAATGCATGTGTCATAAAGGTCCTCAAATTGAACATAAACTCAATATTATTAATTAAAAATAAACAAGTTGAATACAAACTCGCAATATTAAAAATAGACTCAAAATATATAGTGTGATTCTGTCGATTTTATCCATTTAAAGAAAATTGATGACAGAAGTTAATGGTACGAATGGATGCAGATCTATATTTCTTAAAAGTTACCCTCACATGGTAAAGGTTCATCCATTAGCTTCTGTCATAAATTTGTTTATATGGATAAAAACGACAACGTTGCATCCTTTCTTTGACTTACTCTTGACGAAAAAATCTCCTCAATTTGGGAATTACTATTGGGACAATTCCAAGGCAGCTGGCATAGGCGAGGAAATAGACACAACGGAGAAGAATTCTGCTGGACTGATTATTTGGTGATACGATAATCAGTGAAGAATCCAGAAAGCAAAAGAGTAACGTCAACAGGGATAGCGCGAGAACGAACGAGAAGAAACCACTAACGATAGTCAGTAGAACGAAACAAGTTATGAGGAAAGAAGTAGAGAAAGCCACCATGTTTGGAATAAAGAACCAAAGAAAATTTTGCGTCGTCAGTACTGATGATCCCGCAGTGTTATTTCCTTTGAATTCGATTTTTTCCACTATATGATGACTGGTGTTTTTGGAACCTAGGTAAACTTGCAATCCCGAAAATTTTTGGTCGTTGGATTCAGCACTGGCCGGAAGAACACCACCAGGGGGGCTTAGGGCGGATTGATAAGTGGCTGTAAGAATCAGTACTGTTACTACTAGCAAAGCGCTGCCCCTTTCAACTGACATATGTGTGATTTCATATGCCAATTGACTAAGCAGCTCACGAAGAACCCATCGTATTTTGCGAGCCGATGCCTTCAGACCATAAGGATGGTGTAAAATGTCCACACACTTCTCGATATTGATACTGTCTTCCTGAGTTCGGCCATTCAAGATATCCAAAGCTGTTGAACTCTTCGAATTCTTAACTTTAGTGTCGATCCGAAGATCTGTTAATAGCCTGATAATCTGCATCAAAAGAACAAAAATGTAAAAATGTAAAATGTATTGCAGAAAAGGAGATTAAAATGATTCTCTTTTACTTAAAGAAAATAGAGTTGACCTCTGGCTCTGGTTGGTCGTTCGACACAGCTACGTGCAACACAGTTTCCTTATCCCTGTTCTTGAAGTTAAGGATTCCTTGTTTCTGCCACTTGCTACATTTAGAGGTTTTCGTAAGCCAGCGCAGTAGAACTTTAAGGGCTCTTGGGTTGTGGTGGGCTGCTACGTGTAGGGCAGTTTCATCTCGACTTGTCACATCTTGGATACAGCGAGGGTAATCATTAAGAAACGTAGTCAAAAGACGACCATCGGTTTCTTTCATGACTAGGTAATGCAAAGGAGTATAACCCATCTTCCCTTTGACACTGACGAGACTTTTGTTGATTTTCAGCAGTGAAAGCGCCAATCGTGTGTGGCCGTTTTGGAAGGCAAGGTGTAAAGGGCTCAACCCATCTTTGTTCAGCTTCGTAGCGAATGATGGCTGTAAGTACATCATTTCCATGGCGAAATCAGTTTTGCCTGCAGCTGAAGCGATGTGTAGTGGAGTATCCATAAACTCCCTCTTCTTGATCCGCCTCAAGACACCTTCGTCCTCTCCGATTAGTTGATACAAAGTACCAATATCACCCGATCGAGCAGCACCCATCAGTTTGTCTTCCGTTGAGGGAGGATGAATTGTTATGGCAACACTCTCTGGCTGTGCCATTGCCGAAGAGATAGTAAAAGCTCGACGATTGAAAGGGTTTAGCTTGAGTTTAAAGTGATACGCGAGAGTGAGAAAGACAGAGGAGTTGCTTCCTTTATATAAGAATTGGCCTTGGAAATGGTTGATAAATAAATATAAAATATATATATATATATATATATATATATATATATTAAGGTGTTTATCTTCACTCTTAGTTAAAACCCTCAAGAATTTGCATCTACAGTACATCTTCGTGTAAAACCTTTACTATTTTTTATTTCCTTATTCTTGGAAAATATAGTTTTTTTTTAAATAAAGATATATTAGATAAAATTGATGAAATTTTTAATAAAATAATTTAATAAAATATCTAAATTCATAGATTGATAAAGTTCAATGATAAAATTAATAATATATAAATTTTAAAATATCATTTATAATTTAAATTTGATTCATATTTACTTAATGTTAAAAGTTTAATAAAAATTTATAATAAAAATAACTACCTAAAAAAAATATAAAAATTTGTTATTGTTTTCAAATTTTACATATTTAATCTATACAATAAGACCTTTTAATTTATGGATTTAAATTTTCAATTTGAATTTTTAATTAATCATTTTAACAAAAAAATTCACAAAATTCATTTAAAAAATTTCCTTATTAATAATAGAAAAAACAGAGTTACAAGCAAGGCACTAGATTCCAATTTCGTTGAACCCCTTCTTAACAAAAGAATCAGTAATATAACTGACTTCCTGTATACATGAACAAAAGCAATATTCCCCACCTTTGCATATAAATTTTATACAGCCTATTAAAAGGATAATTGTATTTGCATGAACTTTTAAGAACTTAGAAACTATCATAGATTGAGTTTATTACTAATACTAAATATACTAGTAAAAAATATTTAAAAGGAAAACAGGCTAAGTGTAATTAAGAACTGTTCAATATTGGAGATGTCTCTAGCTGGTATTCTTCTCGTCTCCAATTCTTTGGTTTGTTGCCATGATCTTCTCATCAAGTTTTCTTCAATTCAACATTTAACTTAATTTAATTTAATTTCCCAGTTCGGTATGATTTTCTACATTTTAATTCTTTTGTAAATACATGCATTTAAGATATTCATACTTTACATTAGTTGCTCCACTTTAAGGGAAAAGAATGATTCAAATTCAAGTTACTAAGATGAAACAATCTAACTAGAAGACAATCTTAATAGAAACTCCTAAAACTCCCATTCTTTTTATTCTTCTTTTTTTTTTTGTCGTACGATCTCATAACCCAAACCTTAAGAAAAGAACTCAATAATTTACTCGTGTTGTGCATGAGTACCTGTTACTAAAAAGTTTTAGTATCTATCACCCCTCAATTGTAGTGTGTACAATGATCTTCCTAAGTGCTAAATTATTTTATTGAGAGCTTGAAATTTTAATTTTCAATGTTTCGAATTTGAATTTAAAAATTAAAAAAAAAGTGAGACCATGAATAAAAGATGATTATTTTCTATAGTACAATTTAAAATCACATGCACAAAAAAAATTCTTAAGAATTTAATTACTAATTATATGTTTGATGCATTACAGGAAAATGAAGATTTGGTGGTCTTTTTTTGGCAACATTTTCTAACAAGCACCGCTAATTGATAGACCTTTATATACTTAGCATTGTTTTTCGTACAAACATCACAAAATTTTTATTTTGGTGGCATTTATAGTAAAAACGCCACTAATCTCAAATATTTAGCAACATTTTTAGTTATAAACACCATTAAACTTTAAAATTTAGCAGCATTTATGTTTAAAATGTCACAAAATAACTTTTGTTTTTAAATTTACTAAAATTTAAGAAGTAAAATTTTTTCAGAATTTAACCCATATGCACCATTTAGATCTATTAGCAGCATTTTTTAAAAAGAAAGGCCTCTAATTTGTGAAAATTAGTGGCATTTGTTTCTAAAAACACAGCTAATAAGTCCCAAAATCTAAAATACACCCAACCCCTCCATTTTTGCCCTAAAAACTAAGTTTTCCCCCCTCAATTCATTTCCATTTTCTTTTTGCTAGATTTCTTCTGTAATAATGTAAGTTAGTTTGTTATCAAATTTTATAGTTTTTATTTTTTGTATTAATATTGTTGTTGGATTGAACATTCTTCTCATTGGATTTCTTTTCCCTCTCCATTCCCACAATTTAAATGACCATAAATTTTTCTTTTTAAATCATCCTCTCCCTTCCCACACTTTAAATTTCCCTTCCCTCAATCTTTCCATTCCACCAATTTAAATGGAATATAGAGGAAACAAAAGAGAAAAGATTTTGTTCTATTCAAATTGAAAACCCTAGAATTTGGGAGATTTTTCTTTTTGGATTTTAATGGTGAACTTGAGAATTTCATGGCTATAAGGCTGAAAAATGTGGTATTAAGCTAAGCTGACATTAACAAATTTTATTATGTTTTGTCCTATTTTCTTATAAATGATACCAAAACCTGAAATAAGCTATATCATACAAGGTTTTATCTTTCTTGTTCTCTTTTAAATGATTACCTTCTATGCAGTGTAAGATGAATACATTATATTGATTTGGGATTTCTTGGATCATTTTTTAGCTAGTTTCATCAAATTGAACTGGTTGAACTAGGTGTTTGAGTTGAATTGTTATACTGTTATAATTTTTTTAATAAGATAACATTTTTATAATTCATTACTTCACTATTTAAGTCATTTAGCTTTATTACTTGATAGAGCAACTTGAAAATAAAGGCAATGTTTAATTCAGAAAGAACAGTATCTGTGAGATGTATGTGATATTTTAAGTTTTTATCATACTTTTTCTTTACACTATGAGCTAGAAATTGCATTTATTTTTCAAACATGTTAAACAAGAACCAAATTAGTCACCTTTCTTTATTATAGGAATTGGATTTTTTTAGCACTAATTGATCAGCCATAACTCAATTCTTTGATTTCATTGACCCCACAATACTGCCATTGAAATACTCCTTCTTTTCAGCTTGTCAATTACTAAACCTTAGATTCTCATACATGCAACCTATCATCTGATCATCTTTAGCAACCTTTATAGCACTTTATAAAGAACCCCTTTATGCAAATTTTCACCCTTCTTCACCAAAATGTTTGGTGTTACTGATTAATTTATAGTAGGCACGTTCTTTGCTTTGTTAATGGCTAAATTCCCACATGCAATAAGTTGAAGTAGAACCGAGTTACGACTTGGTGTTGACCCAATGGCAACTGGGTTACCATCTTCAATCCACTTGGAAGTAATGTTTTTGCTTTGGTTTTGTTTTTCATAGAGGATAGAAGATATTGATAGAAGGGAAAAGTCCTATTGAGTTATCTCAAAAATGGTTTATTGGGGTCCTTAGCTATTGGTTTCTTGGTCTTCAAGTTTATTAATAGAAACCCTTCTTGAGCAACAAGAGTGAGGAGTTGTTAAGCTTATGTAACATGTTTTCTCCTCATCTAATTCATACTCTTCCATTTCTTATTCTTTTTCTTTTTTTTCTTCTTCTTATTCCTTTTCTTTTTCTCATTCTTTTTTTTCATCAAATTCTTGATCTTTATATGTTGCTGTCTTTTCTACTTCTTGGGCTCCCTTATTTTGAGTCAAAGTAAAAATTAAGGATTTTTGTTTGGCATAAAGGTCTGGTTTTTGAAAATATGGCCCTCTATTGCTAATTTGCAGTTGTTGTAATCTTTTTGCAACAAACAAATCATCCCTTCAACCATACATTTGGATTAATAATGTAGTTTTCTTAAACTTTCAAGGTAAATTAGGTATGGAAATTAAGTAGTTTACTAAAGCAACCACCAACCAATTATAAGCCTTTGAGTACATATTTAGTTTCATCTAATAGAAAAATAATATCATTGTCTGCTAAGTCATTCCATAAATAACCATCAACTAAATCTGAGCCTTTAAGTACATATTTAGCTCAATCTGATAGAGGAATAATGTCATTGCCTGCTAAGTCATTCCATAAATAACCATTCTTGTAACTCCTGATAATCAAACACTAAAATTAGTTGAAAACAAACACAAAAAAGAAAAGAAAGTCATTTAATGGTTTTAGAAAGAAAAATGGAAATGCACCTTTTGCAAGACTAATAGTAAAGAAAAGGCATTCTTTTGCCTCTGAAAGCTGTAAATCTGTCCATTACATCTATGAAACAATAAGAGAAAATCAATTAGGTGATCATTTTAGACTTGAAGAGAAAAGTAGCCAAATGGGCAGATGAATGTGTGGATTACCTTTCAAACAAAGTGGTTGATTAGTGAAATGGGTGACTTCCATGTAATAAAGATGCTCAAGCTAGCTATTTCTAGTCAAAAAGTAAACAACTTGAACTTTTCTTATGGGCTTCACGACCTTCGACTGTATGCATACTTTAGCCTTATTTGGACTGGTTTCTCTAGCTCTTTTACTTTTCACATCTATGTTTCCTTCACCCACTTACTCCTTCCTCTTTGCTCTTGACAAATTCTTTATTTCATTCATTGCACAACTGGGACAAAAAGGTCATTAAAAGGTGCAAAAAATAGTTTTAACTTTGGATACTTCCTCTAGATCAATGATTTTAATTTAGGTCTATGTATCATTCTCTAAACTTTGAAACTATTTGATTATTATGATTGGAACTTCTCCAACTCATGTTTACTAGGTGCTTATTATCTTTTATACTATATAGTGAGTAACAAAGATTTATTCATCAAGTTTAGAAAGTGGTGGAAAGGTATCAATATTTTTCAAAAAGTATATGTACTTATTCCAATTAACAAAGGGTAAGTTTTCTTACTAAAAATATTTACAAACAAGCACTTAAAATGTTGTATTTATAGATGTATTTTCAATGCTTGGTGTTATATAAACTACCAGAGTACTTCATTTGCATGACAGGACACAGATATGGGTTTGAAAATGGGTTGAAAATGGCTAAGCATGTTGCCATGATACGACAAAAGGGTGGTTTTTCACAATTAGAAAATGCATTATGTTAATTATGAGAAAGAATTAGTGCAATGGAAACAAAGTGCCAAAAAGGAAATGGAATTTAATGTTTTGGATTTATTTGAGACTTCCAGATTCCATTTGATCTTATTTATATTAAGATAAGAGCTTTTAGACGTAGATTGTAGTTATTTGATAATCATAATGCTTATGAAACACGTATGTACTAAAAAACAATAAGACAAAAAAAGAAGGATCAAATGATATTTTTGACAAAATATTATGTTTGTGACTATTGTTATTTAGCTACCCACCACCCGTTTTTGCTTGTCATTTCTTTTCTTATATATTCCTTCATACAATCTTGATTCTAATTATACTAATGGATTTTATGATTATTCTTGGTTCATTATAATTGGGTTTGGAATGGTTTTATTATTAAACTTAAGTATGAATACATTTTTTAAACAACTATGCATACATATGTTAGGCAAACTTAATAAGAGACTAAATTTTTTACCTTATATGTTGAATATTATTATAAATATTATCATGATCATATCAATCTATAAATTACTCAAAAGATTTTACTTACCGATGCTTTAAAGGTACTTTTAATGCTACTTTATTAAACAATATTTTTCTATGCATTGGAAATTAAAAAATTGTTCATGAATTGGGTCAAGTTAGATTAGACTTGTTTTTTACTTTCAAAGCTTGGTCAAGATTTGGATCAATCTATATACTTAAGTTTGAATGACCATTATTCAAAATGATAGTAAAAAATAAAAATTATTATTTTAATATTTAATATTTTAAAATATTTTAAAAGTTAAATTTAACTAAAATTCATGTTAAATTGAGTGTTAACAATAAGTGATGGTGGCAAAAGCAAGACATGTTTAATTATCAGTGTTTTAAATACATTAATTAACACTTATCATTTTTTCAATAAATATCAGTGTTTTGAAAGAATTGTAGCCAAAAAGCAAAGGATTTCCTTGTATATTGCATTCCTCTTTGTTTATTTTAATAACTAAGGCAAAAAAAAATTAATGGTGAGAAAAGAAAAGATATAGCCATTGATAAAAGGAGTCCAGCTTGCTAATCACATCAGATGTTAACTTTAGAATGTCAAACAAAATATCTCATTATCGTTCAATCGTCTGTTCATCTTGCATATGTTTGTATATATTTATGTTACTTTCCTTATACATTAATCTTGCATGTGTTTGTATATATAATTATGTATTTTTTCTTCTTTTTCTGTTTTTATAAGGGGAAAGAGTGATGAGGTACTACTTTTACAAAAGTTGGTGTTAACTCTAATGCAAAACAAAAGTATGTGTACTAGTATTTTGTTCATCAACGTTTTTCATAGTCACAAACAATATCTTTTTGTCCCAAATAAGTGATTGGTACAAGTTCCTTTTGCAACTTAATCTAGATTTGGCAAATTGAAAGTATTTATTACTTAAGGCAAATATAGGTGTGTGCAACTTTTATAGTCTTCATAGGTATTGCTCAGTTTTCCAAATTTCAAATTCCATACTTGGTTAGTTTAAACATATACTTTCTTTCATAGATTTGAGAATAAAATTTTTGTTTTCATTTCATATTTTGTCATGTTACATGCTTAATATAGATGTGCAAACTCATTTCTTTAAATCATGTAGAATATACAAAAAATTTTAATATCTTATTTGGTAATATAGACTTGTTATTATTTTTGGTTTTAGGGTTAGTTTAATTAATTATATTAGAGTTCGTTTTCATATAATTAATTATATAACTTTGGTTTGATAATGTAGCAAGTACTAAATGGATAAGAGCTAGATGCAAAAGTCAAGATTGAGTCAAGAGTATTGAGATAAAGTGGAAAATTTTTTTAATTTTGCATTTGAGAATGCAAGTGAAGATAATATGATATTGTGCCCATGTTTTAGTTGTGCTAATATCAATTGGAAAATTTGTGAAGTTGTTTTGAAACATTTAGAGTGTATTGGATTTCTCTTAGGATATGTTACTTGATATTTTCATGGAGAATCTGAACCATCAAGGCTATCAACTAGAGTTCCTTCAACTTCAAGGGCTCTCTAACAATAATATGATCCTATTAGACAAGATGACGTGGAAGGCATGTTGTGAGATGCTTTCAACATTCATAACCAACATTTCCATAATCTATCTTCCTAAAATGATGGATTTAATGAGTCAAATGTTGAAATGAATGAATTTGGTGAATATGGGATAGGTGCAGGTGACTAACAACCTAGTGGAGAACCATCAAACTTTTATAGGTTGCTTGAAGATATGAATGAAGAACTTTATGAGGGATCTAAGCATTCAAGGTTTTTTGTGTGCATCTTTTTCACTTGAAATGCTTATGTGGATGGATGAGAAACTCTTTGACTTTATTATTGGAGTTTATGAAAGAAATGTTTCCTTTTGCAAAAATTCTTGAATCTTGTAAAGATTCAAAGAAAATGATTAAGGACTTAGGTCTTGGATATGAGAAAATTCATAGTTGTCCCAATGATTGCATGTTGTATTAGGGTGATAGAAAAAATCAACAATCTTGTCATGTGTGTGGCAATTCTTATTAGGTGGACACAAATCTCAAAAAAAGGTTGAATGAGAATGATGATGAAATCCATGTAAAAAAGAAGCCTGTAAAAGTTTTATAGTATTTTCCATTAATACCAAGTTTTCAACAACTTTTCATGTCTTTCAAAACTATGGATTCTATGAGGTGGCATCATGATAAGCTGATGGATGATACTTTAGATTTTCAGACTTTGCTTTTGATCCTCAAAATGTTATGCGTGGACTAGCAATTGACGGATTCAATATGCTCAAAATGTTGAGTACTTTTTATAGTACTTGGCCAATCGTATTGATTCCATGCAATTTGCCATAATGGATTGCCTTGAAGCAATAGTCATTTATCTTATCTATGATAATTTCGAGGGAGAAAGGTTTGGGAAATGATATAGACACCTATTTTTAATGTTATAATGTATAAATCCATGGACCTACCACTAAACATGGATTAAAGGAGTCACCACCAATCTTTTTTGTTAAGATATGATTGACTACCTGATCGAATCTAGCCCATTTAAAGAGGAGTCCTAAGATTGACTTATGTATCTTTAAATAGTAGATTTTGATTCACAAAATCAAATTTTTGGTTCGAGAGTACAGTTATTTGTAAGAAAGATTATAGCACCCCTACAACGCCCATCCAAATGATGATACCGGTTTGATTTCAAATTATCTAAGCCTTATATATGTTTATATTTTATCAAAATATTTAATATTAAAAATTAATCCTAAAATTACCAATAGTTTGATAGCAATTTAAGATAATTCTCTCACCTTGAGAGTATTCATGGAAACTAGTATCACACCCTAAAAAGGCTCCATCATCAAATTTATTAATGTATTTTGTTCAAAAAAATTAGTAAAATCCTTCAATAATTTGGTAGGATTTACTTTAAGGTAAATCTCTCATTAGTTGGGTGAGATTTTATTTGAAAAACATTTATAAAATTTTATTTTCTTTGAGAAAATTCATTAAATCCTCTAATAGTTTGGTGAAATTTAACTTAAGATGCAATCTTCCAATAGTTTGGTAAGATAAAAATTATTTTTCATTTTTTTGAAATTTATTTATGAAATTCCCCAATATTTTGGTGGATTCCATAAAATTTAAATCCATAAAAATTCTCCAATAGTTTGGTAAGATTCATGAATTTGTTTGAAAAGATTTTTTTATTTTATTATTTTTCATAAATAAAAAAGAATTTTTATAAATATTTAATAAATAATAAATTACTCAATAAAAAAAATCAGCCAAATAAAATAAATAATAAAAATCAAATAAAAACTTAAAATATAAAATGATAAAATAAAATTAAAATTAAAAAATAAAAAGAAAAAACCTACGATCAGGTCAAATCGAACCACGGATGGCGTGTAGATCCTATTCAGATTCATGTGAATCTTGGGTACGCAGAAATTGTGTCATTTTGGAGCCTTATAAGAGGCAAGCCTTTTCATTTTTGCTTAAGAACCCTCAGTCTTCTCTCTTTTTAGCCTAAAAAATCCTCTGCCTTTTTTCTAAAAAGATCCAAGAACACTTACCAAAAACTGAAAAAATTCATCGATTTCTGGAAAATGGGCCAGTATCTCACCGAAAAATTCAAACCTCACTGGAAAACTTGCCAGAAAATTCAAACATTCAACCTCAAAACCCAAAAATTTCTAGAAATTTCCAGAAATCTAACCTTGATCCCAAAAATTTAAAACCTTAATCCTAACACTTCAAAACAAAAACCAAAAACCCAAACCCCTCTCAAGCACCAAAACTTTGAATCCAAAAATTCCAAAAACCAAAATTTTAGAAACCCTTACTAGAGGAATTCTTCTAGAATTTTAAACATAAAGGCATTTTCTTTCAAAAATCCACTATGTCTTGTTCTACCATATGGTGTCCAATTTATAGGTTGTCTTTAATAACAATTTTAGGGATTGGACAAAACCAATCAAGACTTGAATCTTGAGATTAGATTTTGCCTGAACATGATTTTAGGCTAGGTCTTAGCTGATTTGTCTGCATTGAATTAAAAACCTTTGATTTTATTTTGGATTATGATTCTTGACCATGCAAATTGGATCCCTCTAATTCAAGAGATTCAATTTCCTTATTCAAATACAAATTAAAAAGAAAAGGAAAGAAGAATAATAAAAAAATATAAAAATATATAATATAATAATATGATATTAATAATACCAATAATAACAAATAAAATTATTATTAATAACAAAAATAATACTACTAATAGTAATAATAAAAATTGACCTTGATTGACTCTGGACATAGATGGATGTTTACAGGTGTCCCTCTTTGCACATCCTTATTAGATAGGGATGATGCAAAGACCTAGACATCCACTCTATTCTAGTCCAAAAACAAGAATCAAATTAGTAAGCAAAAATGATTGAAACTATGTCGAAAGTCAAAAAGATGACCTAGACTAAGCCGAGATCAAATGATCAACATTGAACCATAAGTCTGGAAAGCTTACCTAAACCAAGTTGAGGTTGAAGCTAGATGATCGTGGTTGAACCATGGTAAAAAAATGACCTAGATAGAGCTAAGATCATATGACTGGGATTGAATCGCAAGTCTAGACAAATGATTTGGATCGAGTCGAGATTGAACGACTAAGATTGAACCACAAGTCTGGAAAACGATTTGACCAAGCTGAGATTGAACGATCGAGATAAACTGCAAGTTTAAAAAGCTTACTTGGATTGAGTCAAGGTCAAAGATAGGTGACCATGGTAAACTATGGTCTAAAGATGATCTAGACAGAGCCGAGATCAAATGATTAACATCGAACCACAAGTTTGGATAAATGATCTGGATTGAGTTGAGATCAAACGATTGAACCATAAGTCAAAAAGATAATCTAAACTGAGCTGAGATCAAAACAAGTGATGAATGATAATGTAATGATGCAAGTGCATGCCCTATCTAAGATGCAAATGAAACATCAATTGTGGTATTAAAGCTATAACAACTTTTTTTTTGCATATTTCTTGTATGGATATTACAAACCATTCTTCATTACTCAAGATAAGCACTTATCTCCATCCCAATGGGAGCTTTTGAAGTCAATGACCTTATCATATTTTAAGGATTTCATCATTGGCCCTCATCACATTCAATTCTCTCAAAGTAATACACAATCTCTTATGACATTACTTAATTATTAATCATTATTTCAATTTCAAAATATGAGATGCAAATCATGCATTTTTTCTATTCATGGCAAGGTAAAAAGAAAAGGCAAATATTGAAAGTGGAACATGAACAAGGTGAAATGAATATCATTTATGTAAAGAAGAAGCAAATTACAAATGATGGCAAAAAAATAGATTAAAGGTGTATAGGGATGGCTATTCAGGGTAGCGATGCCCCAAGATAAACAATTAGATAATCATAACAACAAATCTTAGATTTTTTTCAAAAACTCAACCATATAATGCCCCAAACACTTCAAATCTCTTCTAAATTCACTGACTTTGGTATGCATATCAAGTGATGTCATATCCTCCTTATCTAGGCCATTTTATAGGTTTTCAACTTAGACAACCCCTCTTAGTTCAACCCACCCTTTTAGGTTTTGACTTGAACTCTTTTTTTTTATTGGCTTCAATCGCTCTTTCAGGTTTTCAGATTGAACTACTTTTTTTTTCTCAAGTTATCCTTTCGGGTTTTTAACTTGAACTCTTTTTTTTTTCTTAAGTCGTGCTTTTGGGTTTTTAACTTGAATTTTTTTTGTTCAAGTGAAGTATTTCTTCATGACATCATAATTTATTGGATTAGGAAGATCATCTCCATCCATCTCAACTAATATCAATGTGTCACCTAAGAAAGCTCATTTCACAACATATGGCCCTTCCTAATTCGAAGTCCATTTTTTTTTTATTATCATGCTAGCTCGGGGAGGATTCTTTTTAACACCAACTCTCCTTCTTGAAATTGATAAGGTCAAACCTTTTTATTATGAGCTTTCATCATTTTTTTGTACAATTGGCCACAACAGAGCACTGCTAATCTCTTTTCTTTAATGACGTTCAATTGCTTATAGCGTTCTTGAATCCATTTAGCTTCTTCTAACCTCACTTCTTTAGGAACCTCAGAGATGGGATTTTTATTTCTACTGGCAATACGGCTTTCATCTCGTAAACCAAGAAAAATAAAGTTGCCCTAGTGCAAGTACATACGGATGTTCAATAAGCATGCAGAGCAAAAGGCAACTTTTCATGTTAATCCTTATATGTCTCAGTCATCTTTTCTAGAATCCTCTTAACACTCTTATTAGCAGCCTCTATTACCCCGTTCATTTTTAGGTGATATAGAGTTGAATTATGGTGCTTAATTTTGAATTGACTACATACTTCTTACATCATCTTGCTATTCAAGTTCTTCGCATTGTCTAAAATGATCCTCTCCAGGAGTCTGTATCTATATTATTTCTTTCTTAATGAACTTGTAAACTACTAATAGAGTTATAGTTGTGAAGGAAGCAACTTGAACCCATTTAGTAAAATAATCAATCATCACAAAAATGAATCTATTCCCATTTAATGCCTTCAAGGTAATGAGACCAATGGCATCCATTTTCCACATAAAAAATGGCTAAGGTGGTGCTATAACATGTAAAGTAATGGGTATAGCATGAATCTTATCGACATAAATCTGGCATTTATGATACTTTCAAGTATAATCAATGCAATCTCTCTTTATTGTCAACCAATAATAACTAGCTCTCATAATCTGTCTTGCCATCATATGTCCATTTACATATGTTTTACATATACTATCATGCATCTCACCAATGATCTTCTTAGCCTCATAAGCTCTTATACAAGGCAATAACACTTGATCTCTGCTTCTCTTATACAAAACTTCCCAATCTAAAAAGAATTCTATAGCCAATCTCCTCAAGACTCTTTTATCATTCTCGGTTGCTTGGTTTATGTACTACTAATCCTTTAGATATAGCATAATGTCATAATAACAAGGATTTTCATCTTTTTCCTCTTCTAAACTGGCCTAATGTACTAATATGTCCTTGACATCTAACTTGATAGGCTAAATTTCAACAGTATTACCAATTCGCATTATTAAAGCCAAAATGGCCAAAGCATCTATGATTTTATTTTTTTCATGAGGCAAATGTTCAAACTGGATGATCTTAAATTGCTTGCACAACTCTAAGATGTATTTATGGTATAGGATGAGTTTTGAGTCCCTCATTTCCCATTTTCCCTTCAACTGATATATAGCCAAGGCTAAATCCTCAAACACCTTTAATACTTCAATTTTTTTGTCTAAAGCAGTGAATAATCCCATAACACAGGCCTCATATTCAGCCATATTATTAGTACAGTTAAAGTTTAGCCTTGCTGTAAAAGGGTAGTATTGTCCTGTTAGAGATATTAAAACTGCTCCAATCTCATGCCTTATGGCATTGGTAACCCTATTAAAATACATTCTCCATGACTTGTTATCATCATTATCTTCTTCTAACCCTGAGATTGCCATTAATTCTTCACTTGACAAATCAAGTTTCATGGGCTTATAATCTTTAGTGGCCCAGTCTGTAAGAAATTTGATAATGATACTTCCTTTGATCACCTTTTGGCTCATATAGACTATATACTTCCTGATAATGATGGCTTCTCAAAGATATACTTGATTGGGTCCAATTTAGCTATAAGCTAAGTTGTATGATAAAGCATATACTACCTGAGCCTTTTAGCTATCCAAGCCAAATCATAACATATTTTCTCTAGTAATGAATACTTGGACTCACACTCTATAAATTTCTTACTCAAGTAGGAAATAGCTTTTTCTTTCTTGGCAAATTTATCTTGCTATCCCGTCACACATTCTATCGACTTCTCATACACCACTATGTATAGAATCAATGGCCTTCCTGAAATACTTAGTGCTAATATTAAAGGGTTTGACAAGTATTACTTAACCTTATCAAAAGCTTTTTGACATTCCTTATTCCATTCACCAGGATTGTTCTTGTAGAGGAGTTTAACGATGGGATCACATTTGAAAGTAAGTTGGGAAATGAATCGAGAGATGTAGTTTAATCTATTTAAGAAACCTCGAACCTCCTTTGGCGTACTTGGTGGGGATAAGTTTTAAATGGCCCAGATTTTGTTTGGTTTAACTTCTATTCCCCTTTCACTTACTACAAAAACTAATAATTTCCTTGACTTAGCTCCAAACGTGCATTTGGACGGGTTTAACTTAAGCTGGAATTTTTTTAACCTCTCAAACAATTTTTTAAGGTTAGCTACATGGTCCTTTCATTTTCAAGATTTTGTGATCATGTCATTCACATATACCTCAATCTTTTTGTTTATTATATCATGAAAGATTGTCACCATAGCCCTCTGATAAGTTGCCCCAGCATTTTTCAGTCCATAGGGCATGACCTTGTAACAAAAGGTTCCCCTATAGTTACGAATGTGATTTTTTTCATATCATCCTGAGCCATTTTTATTTGATTATAGCTAGAGAATCTATCCATAAAAGAGAACACTGCATGCTGGGCCGTATTGTCCACCAATGTATCAATGAGAGGTAGAAAAAATTATCTAAGGCTAGCTTTGTTCAAATCATGGTAATCCATGCATATTCGTACTTTTTCATCCTTCTTAGGGATAAGTACTATGTTAGCCATTCATTCAAAATACTTGGCCACTTGTAAAAAGCCCGTATCAAATTATTTTTTCACCTCTTCTTTAATTTTTAACAACATTTCTTGCTTCATTCTTTTTAAATTTTGTTAGACCGATTTATATTTAGGCTTCAGGGGTAGCCTATGTTCCATTATTTCAGTGCTGAGCTAGGCATATCCTGGTAGGATCAAGCAAACACATCTATAAATTCTCGAAGTAGATCGTCTAATCATTGTCTATCAACTACTAAGAGTAAGATACCAACCTTGACTTTTTTTTTGTTCTCGGCATCACCTAAATTGATAATATCAGTAACTTCTTGATGAGGCTTGATAGATTTATCCTCCTACTCAATTAATCTCATTAAATCTAGAGGCAAAGTGTATTCTTCATAATCCTCTTTAGTGTTAAGTTCATTAGTATTAATTGAGTTTTCAAAATTAATTCCCTGATCATTGTCATGATTACCTTTATATTCATTTGGGGACCTAAAATTAAATGAAATAAGAAATACTGGCAAGATGCTTTGATAAGAAAATGGATTGAATAGAAAAAATGGATAAAATGCATGCTCTTATCTTTATTGAAAAAATGAAAAATAAAAGGCCTAAACATAAGGCATAAGCAATTAGGAGTTGTAGTTACATTGAGAAAAAAATTAGAAATAGCAGGCATCTAAATGACACTCCAATTTTTTAGCTCATAGTTTGGTGGGTATGGGTAAACTAACATTTCTTCCATTTGGCTATCTTTGCCTACCACATGGATGGACAATTCAATGAAAACTTCTTTCCACCTTGGTTATTTTCCAATATTCTTTTTAGCTCCCAGGCACATATATCCTCAAAGAGTAAATGTTGTTTATATGGGGAATAACCATTGGCCTATTTCTTGCCCTCATGTTGTCTTTCATTTTTTTTGTTTCACAACCCAGTCCTAATCTTCTATTGTTGTCTTCAATCTTTGGTGGTTCTTTTATCCCCATGCAAATTTTTGCCCAAATCGACTCCAATATTCCAACTTTTATTGATCATCATATTAATCATAATTTTACTGAACTTAAGTCATCCACCTATTGCATTGACAGGTTTGAAAATCGATAAGAGCATTCCAATGACTTTTCTTTAGCTTCTACATATGGGGCATTTATAGGTTAAGTTACTAGCAAATCCTCTTCCCCAACCACGATCACCAGTTGGCATTTCACATTACATTTGATCTTTTAATGTAATAAAGAAGGAATAACACCTGCCATATGAATCCATGGTCTTTCTAATAAGCAACTAAAAGATAGAGAGATATCCATAACCTAGAACTTTATATTGAAAAGACAAGGTCTAATCTATATTGGTAACTCAATATCTCCCAATACTTCACATCTGGTCCCATCAAATGCTTGGACCACCATATGATTACTTTGGATGTCGGACATATCAAAGGGCAGTCTAGTTAGAACAGACATGGGTATGACATTAATAGTCAATCCATTATCAATAAGAACTTTGGCTATTATGTGGCTTTTGCATTTAAAAATGAAATGCAAAGCCTTGGTACTTTCTCTACCCTCAAGCAAAATCTCATCATTACTAAAAGATTTGTGATACAATACCACTATATTCCCTACCAAATGGTTCACATATTTTACAGACACATTATGTGCCATATAAGCCTGATTCAATATCTTTAAGAAGGCATTATGATGTGGTTCTAAGTTCAATAGAAGTGATAGTAAAGAGATTCAGGCTGGCATCTTGTTCAATTGCTCCACCACAGAGTATTCACTATGCTTCATCAACTTTAAAAACTCACAAGCCTTTTTTTTAGCATAAACTTTAAAATGTCTCTTTTTGGAATCAATTTTAGCTCAGTTTGTTTTTTCTTCACCTTTTTTACTTTCTTTAAGGTCTCAGGAGTTTAACATCTTCCACATCTGGTCATGCCACATATATCTATTATGTTGGCAGTCTCAAATTTTAGCATAATTGTTTCTTACCTTTAGACTATTACCTCACAACTACATTTCCATGGTACAGTCTTCTCATCTTTGTAGGGGAAGGGGCTTGGGACTTTGAAGATTACTAGTTTGGGAACAAACTTATGCCTAACTGATTTTGGCTTCTCATTACAACAGATGGTGATAGGCTTTGGCACCCGCTTATCTATCATGGTCGTTTTAATATTTTCTAAAGTTTTTTACTCTTCATACAACTTTATTTGGTATGAATCTATTAATTTCTATACCTTATCATGAAACTGTTGGCATATCTTAATAGAATGCCTCAAAGCCCTACTAGGATACTTACATCTTTGGTTCAAGACATATCTCTCACAATAAGTGCATGAGGCCACTGGTTGTATCAATTCGGCCTCATTTGAGCATCACATAGCTACCCAAATGACATTTTGATCTTTTTCACTTTTCTTTTTATATGTTTTTTGTCTTTATTCACGACATTAATTGCAAGATTAGGTAAGGGATTCCTGCTGACATTGGGTGCTGAGTTCCTATTGGTAACGAAGCTTATCAGCCCTTTTTTAATTAGATTTTGCACCCTAAGCTTTAAAAAAGTGTAATTCTCAGTAGAATGGCTAGCCACCACATAATGGTAGTCATAATAGGTAGCGAAATCATACCACTTAGGATAAAAATGGTTCAAGCTGTTTAGTAGGGTTGTGGGCAATCAAGTGGCTTTTGTAGAGTTCTTAGTATAGGTTAATGTACTTATAAGAATAGTATCAAATTTAAGTTTTTTTTAGGTCTGTGATTCCCGCACACCACTTGTTGGGTTGGTTTGGTGAACAAAAGGCCTAGATGTGGTTGGGTAAGAAGGTCATGAAGTTAGTTGATAAGATAAAGTAGAAGCACGATTTATAGTATATTAATATGTGGGATAGGTTGGCTGAGGGTAGTTTCTGAATTGTTACCCTTCGAAATTCACAGCTTGAGCCTCACTTTTTTTTTCTTAGGCACCCTTTTAATGGTAAAAGACTCTTTTTCTTCAAGTTTGCCATTTTTAATGGCATTTTTTATGATCTCTCTTGAAATCACTATATAAGCAAAATTTTTAGTCACTTTCCTATCATCTACTCATAATATAATGACTTTAAAGTGCTTACAAATAGCACTATCATTTTTTTTCATTAATGGTGGTTGTACCTAAGCAATGACATCCTGCCACCTTTGGACATACTTCTTGAAGGACTCCGAAGCTTTTTTCTCCATTTCTTACAATGAAGAGCAATTATGAGCCATATCTACGATGTGATGATATTGATTGATAAAAGATCAAGTCAAATCCTTTCATGATCTTATGCGAGTCTTGTCTAATTGAACATACCACCTTGCAATACACCTAATTAAGCTATCCTAGAAAATGTGCATGAGTAGCTTCTCATTACTAGCATGTGCTACCATCTTACAACAATACATTGTGATGTGTATAATGGGACACTTAGTACTATCATACTTATCAAACTCTGGCATTTTGAATTTTGGGGGTATCATCATGTCTGGTACCAAACAAAGCCCCACAGCATCTATGGATCCATAGAAATCAATGCTTTCTATAGCCCACAGTCTTTTTTTAATCATGCTCATAGTTTGATTAGTCTTAGAGTCTTTTGAGGGTGTAGCTGTCTACAACTTCATTTTTTTTTGTTCATCTAGATTAGGGATTTGGATGGGCTTGATGCCTTTTTAGCTAAGACTAGATTAGTATAACTCTGAACATTCCCTTAACTGGATGTATAAGGCATTCTCAGGTAACTATAATTTGGGAATGTGGTCTGTTGTGGTTGAAAGCTTAAAGTAGTTTAAGTTTGATGTTGACCAAAACTTGGAGGATACAATGACTCAGTAACTTCATGTGAGATATCTTTTTCCATTGCTTTTCCTTTATTTATCTTTTCCAGAGCTTTAAGGATCTTACTTAGCTTCTCTTAATTACCTCTTGAGCCTTTTCTAACCTTTAAAAGTGGTTTGCATTATCTTGCTCCTTTTTTTTTTTGCTCTAGCCTGGGTGTTATACCAATGTTGAGCTATTCTTGCACCTTAGTACCATAATTCAAAATCAGTGATCATGATATGATAATGAATGAATATGATGCAATGCATGAAAAAGAAAGAAAAAAAATTTGCCCTTTTAAAAATTTCAACAAAAGTGAACTTTCATTTATTCCACAGAAGTCTATTTTACATCAAGTCTAATATTTTCCCTTTGTAAGAGCACCTAACTTGCTTGTACTGATCCTTAACTTCTTCAATAAAGTTCAACAGTTGCTATCCATAATCTTTTATTGGCATGACCAAAGCTCTCAATGTCTTAGCCTCCTTCACCATTTCTCTACCTCGATCACTGTCTTACCTATCTGGGTTGTATGATGCTCTATGTACCTTTGTCTTCCCAACCCTTCTCTTTTACCAAACCATACCTAATAAGATAATTCCCTGTGCTTTTTTGTGAATGCCATGATATGATTTCTCTACTCATTTAACCTTTGCTTCAGCATATTGATGTATTCTCTGAGCATTTCATTTTCATGCTGAGCTTCGACGTAATCATTTTTCGTTTGGGCACATTTTTTTTTTAGCTTTTCATTTTCACAAGTCAGATCTGTATTGTTTATTTCTTTGGCCTGCACCTATATGTGTATTCTCTTGTATTCTTGTTCCAACTCCATCAGCTCCTCAAGGGCATCATCTCATTCTCTGATAATCTTTTGAGTCTTGTTGCATTCTTTAGAAATCTTGTAGACTTGGACTTTTAATTTTTTTGCTTTGTTTTTCCATTATTTTTTTTCTTCCTGAAGCTTTAAAATTTCTTGTTTCAATTTCTCTTTTTCCATTTCATGTTCCTTTCTTGCAAGTTTTGACTCTAAAGGCACATTGTCCAACTCTTGGTTCACTGATTGGCAATGGTCCTTAGACATAGGTGCAAAATCTTAGCTCTTTTTAGCTCTTCAAATCGGATATCCTTGAGTGGCTTTATTAATAAATAATCCAAGGCTCACCTTCTTAGGCTTATTCCAAGCCTTGATTATGCTATCAATCTTTTGAAAAGTTCCAAGCTTCCTATATGAACAATCAAATTGGCTAAGCTTGTATGTCATGAAAATAAACTGTTCAGTTCCATACTATCTCCTTACCATCAATGGTGCATAACCCATTAACCCCCAAAACCTAAGAGTGGAACCCCTATCTTATCCCCACTTTGATACAATATAGGTTCCTGATTCATCCATGGAGCTAACCATTTCACTTGACAAGCTGTGAGCTTCTGTAGCATACATTCCTATTCTTTTCGAGTCTTTGCCTTTGGCCATTCACTTTCAAAGAATTCCCTAATTCGATTTTGACTGTGAAAATAAAGTTTGGAGAAAGCACCATTCTTGCTTACTAGATGACTTTTCATCCATAAATACAATAGTGGTGTGCATATTAGAAAATATGCTTTGTTATTCTGCCAATAAAAGTTCAAAGATTTAATGGTTTCTACCAATATAGCTGGTGAAGGATTACACCCATTTTCAATCTGTTCGAATAAATCCACCACTTCTATCTTAATGTGGCCTAAGACCTTAGGAAAAATAACCATCCCATATATGGCTAGAGCTAACACCCTCATTCCTTGATCATCATATGGATCTTTGACAATGAAATCTCAGAGAAATTCCCATGCAATACCCTTATGCTCTCCCTTTTCTTAAATATATGAGTTTGTGAGCTCCTTTCCCACCCTTAAAATATGAACCAGCTTCCTACAATTATTTTTGCTTCTTCACATACACTTTATTAGGATACTAAGATACATACCCACCAAAGTTAAATATTCTTCTATTGTTGGTACCAAATCGACCTCATTAAAAATGAAAAAAAATTAAAAATGATCCCAAAACTGTACCATTGCCTTAATGAGTCAATTATCAACCTTCATTGACAAGAGATGTGCAATATGCCTAAACTTCTAACAAAAGTCTACCGCTTTGAAGAAGCCATGTTATTCCACATATCTAATAAGCTTTTCCCATTATTCTGTTTGAGGAGCAAACAAGCTCCTTTGGCAAAGTAAAGACATAACTGGGTGATAAATAATCCTCTTCTTCTCGGTATCTTTTTTTTGACTTTATCTTCACATTTATGGGCGAGTCACATTTAAAGAGTATAGATAAGGCACAAACCAGACGTTCTGTGGTTCCATGAAAGCTTTTATTGAAAGTATTGTTAGGGTAAGAACAAAATGTAATTTGTGTGTATGTTTATGAATATGCATAAAAAGACAAGAAATAAAAGAAAATAAGAAAATCAGTTAGTCATCTCAATAGAAAATAGAGAATAAACACTACAAGGTAAGTAAAATAACAACATGACCCTAAATTTTTGGTTAACTATAAAGGGTGAAAGGACATAGCTCTATCTATGGCTAGGCTCTTAAAGTTAACTATATGGGGTTTGGACCATTTTTAAAATGTTCCCAAATTGTTCCTTACATCATTGTTCATCATAGACTATTGATCCTCACCCTTCATAGGCTATAAACAAAAAGGTTCAATCTAAGTATGAGCGTTTTGCAAGCCTAGATGGAGATATAAAATCTCATGAAGGCATAGGTACTTCACTCCCTCCTAAGGGCAGAGCTTAGATGGAGAGCTTTTTGTTATACACATACAAATGACTGACAGATATATATAAATGAATAACTAAATAGAATATAAGCAATGAAAAGAAATAAATGGAAAGGAAAGAAAATAATCTCAAATTTATTAGGCAAGGCTGGGATAATAAGAAAATATTTACTGGGTTGACTCTTGATTTTTCTAGTGGAGTTGCCAAACTATTATGACGTATAGATCCGTGGACCTACCGCTAAACATGGATTAGAGCATTTGCCACCAATCTTTTTTTTAAGGGTGATTTGCCACCTGATCAAATTTGTCCCATTTAAAGAGGTCCCAATATTGAATTAGGTATCTTTAAATAGAAGATTTTGATCCATAAAATTAAATTTTTGATTCGAGAGTACGATTACGTGTGATGAAGGTTATAGCACCCCCACAACGCTCATCCAAAGGATGGTACCGATTTGATTTCAAATTATCCAAGCCTTAAATATGTTTATATTTTACCAAAATATTTAATATTGAAAGTTAATCCTAAAATTACCTCAATAGTTTGGTAACAATTTAAGATAATTCTCCACCTTAGGAGTATTCATGAAGACTACTATCTCACCCTGAAGAGGCTTAGTCATCAAATTTATTAATATATTTTATTCAAAAACATTAGTAAAGTCCTCCAATAGTTTAGTAGGATTTACTTTGAAGTAGATCTCTCAATAATTTGGTGAGATTTATTTGAAAGATATTTATAAAATTTTATTTTCTTTGAGAAAATTCATTAAATCCTTCAATAGTTTGATAAGATTTAACTTAAGATACAATCCCCTAATAGTTTGGCATGATAAAAATTATTTTTTCATTTTTTGAAATTTATTTATGAAATTTCCTAATAATTTGATGGATTCCATAAAATTTAAAACCATGAAAATTCACCAATAGTTTGGTATGATTCATGAATTTATTTGAAAAGATTTATAGTTTGTTTTTTATTGTCTTTTAGAAATAAAAAAGAATTTTTATAAAATATTTAATAAATAATAAATTGCTTAGTAAAAAGAAATTAGCCAAATAAAATAAATTATAAAAATGAAATAAAAACTTAAAATATAAAATGATAAAATAAAAATAAAATAAAAAATAAAATAAAAACTATAATCGGGTTAGGTCGAACCACAAGTGGAGTATAGACCCCATTCGGGTTCACATAGATCCTGAGTACGTAGAAATGGTGTCATTTTAGAGCCCTATAAAAGCCAACCCTTTCATTTTTGCTTCAAAAGCCTCGATCCTCTCTTTTTCTAGCCTAAAAAATCATATGCTTTCTCTTTAAAATGAGCTAAGAAAACCCACCAAAAATTGTAAAATTCATCGATTTCTACAAAACTAACTAGAATTTTGTCGAAAAATTCAAACCTCACCATAAAACTTGTTAGAAAGCTCAAACATTTAACCTCAAAACGCAAATTTTTTCAAAAATTTTCAAAAATTTCTAGAAATCTAAACTTGGTCCCAAAAATCTAAAACCTTAATCCCAACACTCTAGAACAAAAACCAAAAACCCAAACCCCTTTCAAGCACCAAAACTTCGAATCCAGAAACTCCAAAAACCAAAATTGCAAAAACCTTTACTCAGAGAATTTCTTCCAAAATTTTAAACATAAAGCCTTTTTCTCCCAAAAATCCACCATGTCTTGTTCTACCATATGGTGTCCAATTTAGAGGCTATCCTTAGTAGCAATTTTAGGGATTGGATGGAACCAATCCAAGCTTGAATCCTGGGATTAGATTATGCCGAGCATGATTTTAGGCCAAGTCTTAACTAATTTTTCTGTGTTGAACTAAACCTTTGACTTGATTATGGATTGTGATCCTTGACTGTGCATACTAGATCCCTCTGATTCAGTAGATTCAATTTCCTTGTTCGAATGCAAATTAAGAATAAAAGGAAAGAAGAATAATAAAATAATAATAATAATAATAATAATATACTATAATATAATAATAATGAAAATATAATATAATATAATAATATGATATTAATAATACCAATAATAACAAATATTAATAATATTAATAATAAAAATAATAATAGTAATAGTAATAATAAAAATTGACTATGATTGACCCCGAACACATATAAGTGTTTATATGCAATCTCTGATTGAAGAGTTAAAATAATTATAAAAAGGAGTTGAGACTTATAATGCTTCAAAAAGAGAGAACTTTAGTATACGTACTGCCTTATTATGGACTATTAATGATTTTTTGCTTATGCAAATTTATCTGGTTGGAGCACTAAAGGTCGTTGTGCTTGTCCATGTTGTGCTATGCAAACATGTTCGAAGTGGTTACATAATGGTAGGAAATTTAGTTATATGGCACATCATTGACGGTTAGATAATAATCATCGATTTAGATTTCAAAAATATCTTTTTGATGGAACTGAAAAGTTGAGAAGAACATCTTTACCAATTATTGGATCTGATATCTTGTCAAAGTTAAAAGATATCAATTTCACTTATGGAAAAATGACTCAATCAAAGAAAAGAGTGAGGGAGATTTTTAAAGGTGTTCAACCTCCTATTCCTCAAATTGATGACATTGATACTCAAGTTGATGATGCTAATGTTCAAAGTGATGAGGAAGAAGATGAAAAAGATGACCCCAATGAGTTTGAGTTATGGAAAAAAGAAGTATCTTTTTTGAATTGCCATAGTGAGAATATAATTTATTATGTCATAACCTTGATGTGATGCATATAGAAAAAAAATATTTACAAAAATTTTATTGGGACAATTCTTAATGTGAATAAAAGATCAAATGATGACTTAAAGAGTCAACTTGACTTAGTTGACATGGGAATTCACCCTGACCTTTATCCAAATTGCTTCCTAATTGTAAATCTTGATTACCTCCTACTTGTTTTGGGATGTCTAAAGGTGAGAAAGATGTATTTTGCAAGGTTTTGAAAAATGTGGAAGTCCTAGATGGCTATGCATCAAATATATCAAGATGTGTGATTCTAAATGAGTGAAAACTTTTTTCATTGAAGTCACATGATTACCACATCTTGATACAAGATTTACTTCATATTGCTTTACATTCATCAATGTTAAAGTAAGTCACTTCAGTGTTAATTGAATTGAGTAACATATTTAAAGCTTTATGTGGGAAATTCTAAATGTGAAAGAGCTTGACAAACTTCAAGATCAAGCCACAATTATTTTATGCCATTTAGAAAAGATTTTCCCTCCAAACTTTTTCACTATTATAATGCATTTGGTTATCCACCTTCTATAGGAAGCAAAAGTTGATGGATCGGTTTATTATCGATAAATGTATCTTATCAAAATGTATTATTTTTTAATAGCTTGATTATATTGTTAGTGTTTATAATACCATTCTAGTTGAAAAGGTATATGACAAATATTTTATGTCTTAGGTTTTTAGAGAGGATAAAGTCTTAGTGTTGTAACAAATACTATCCAGAAGGTTTTATTATTGAAAGATATTTAGTAGAAGAATGTATGACATTTTGTTCTTAATATTTGGAAAATGTTGAAACAAGATTTAATAGACCATCGAGAAATCTTGGTATGCAGCATACTAACTTTGCCTACACTTATCTTTTTGAAAGTTTTGGACAACTAATAGGCAAAGCTGAAGTGGTGGAATTAGATGATAAATGTTGGGCACAAGCACATCGATATGTTTTTTTCCATCATGACTCAATTGAATCATTTTGCATGTAAATATTCGTGCGAGGGAATCATTCATTCTATTAAGCATATTTTATAGACTTTGCTTCTTAATGTTAAAATGTTATTTTGAAGTATGTAGTGAGTATAGAAACAAATTAAGAGCTCATGCTCATTATCGATGATCAAACCCTCGAGAGCTTGATAAGTTGTTCACCAAAAATTTTCATG
This sequence comes from Durio zibethinus, assembly GCF_002303985.1. The sequence continues at coordinate 19,277,383 of NW_019167949.1, read as the reverse complement.
AATGGTTAGGAGAAACTGTAATTAATGCCATATTTTTCATTTTGAGAATTGTACATAGAATGCTTAGGATATAAATAAAATTAATAACCTATATTTTATATCACCTTTATAGGTTTAGAGTGGAAGGCTTGTTAGCGAAAAGGTGAAGTGTCTTTCACACAAAATCCCATGAGAGATTTAGAAAAACACAGAATTAGGAGTTGTTGTTACTTTTTCAACTACTAGCTATGCTAGTGCTAGGGACACAAACCCTTTGGAAGCAAATGTTGACTATTATGGCATGATTAATGACACCATTAAGTTAGATTATTATGGTAAGGGGAAGATTGTCTTATTTCGATGTGATTGGGTAAATGTGAATAATGTGAAGGGTATTAAGATAGATCAGTTTTAGATTTACAATCCTGAATTTTTCTTTATTAATTCATTTTGAACAACAACTCATCAATGAACTTATGTTTTTTCCTTTCAATTCAAACAAGTTTTTAATTCTGAAGATCCCAAAGAATTTGGTTGGTTTGTTATTCTCTGTAACACACCTAGGGACTTAATTGATATGGGGTTAAATACTAGAGATGATGTTGAACATGAAGCTGAATGTTTTCCTTTTGTTGAACAAAACTTGGATAGAAATATCTCTAGTACCTTTACTCAGTGGGTTCACGAAGATGTTGACGAAGATATTTATGAACCATGATGGATCATCTATATTTTGTAATTAGAATATTCAAAATATAGTGTAATAAATGCTTTTATGTAATTTATGTGACATTCACTTTTGTAAATTTATTGTGTTGTAAATCATACATAATCTTTTAATTTAATTGAATCGGTATGTTCTTTATATATCGTTGGTTATGATTTCTCAACTTCTCAATGTCTTTATATATGTTCTTTAGGTATGTTCATTATACATAGTTAGCTATATTCACAATGTCTTAACTTGTCAACTTTTAACTGATTGTCTTTTATGATGTAGCTAAGTTACAATACCGAGGAATAGATTGAAAGGAGTGCATATCAGAGATATTAGTTCAAAACCATCTATGGCACCTGTTGATCTTGGCCATGGACTAAATCTTTTAAAAAGGAATGTGCCTACTATTGGTTCTAACTTCGTCATTTCTAACCCTTCAACTGATACTGGATTTGGCAATATGGAAGGTCTAGGTTTAGATAGTATCATGCCAATTGATTCTACTTCTAATTTGAATGCAGGTATTGTAAACCCCATATTTAGATTTTGATTATAATCATTAAAGTATTGGTAATTTACTAATTGACTTTTTATTTTTTTCAGTTGATAATAATGGTCAATGGAGGATCAGAGGTCAAACAACTTTAAGGAAATTATGGACACTACCTTCGAATGAATGTATTGTAGTGTCCGAAAACTCTGATAGGTAACCAATTGGTGAAGGGTGTCAAATGTTAGCTGGATTTCTAGGAATGGTTGCCCATAATCGAATGAAATTGTCTATTCATTACAAAATATGGCATAAAATTCTAGCAGAAGTTAAAAATGATGCTTTAAGCCTTATTGAGGTATTAGTATAATTAATTACATATAAAAAATATTAATTATCTTAAAGTTGGTTTATTGATTGTAACTTTTTCTTTCTGTATTGTTATAGTTAAGATTTTTACTTGAAATATCTGTTTCATTTGTGCTTAAGTTATTGGAGAAAAATGGAAAGATTATAAGCATAATTTGAAAAAAAATTATTTTGATCGAAATAGTACAATAGAGGCCACAATCGAAAAGCTACCTCATGATGTGATTCAGTGGTAGTATGAACAATTGGTTAGATTTTGGTTCTTAAGAAAAAGAGAGGTACTTATTTATAACTTTTAATATTATTTTTAATAATAAAGATGTTTTCTATTTTTAGTTGGTAATATTTGTATTTTTTACTTATACGTTTGTTTTTTATGATAGGAAAAAGAAAAATATTGTGATTGCTAGCAAAAAGCAACAAAAATATAGCCATACAAGTGAATCAAAAAACTTTGCAAGAAAGCAAAAAGAAAAAGTAAGTTAAGCACTAAATGAAAAACTTGCACTTTATGTCTATTTAGAACTTTTTCATGCCGTTAAGAGGAAAAAATGCAAATTTATTGTTATTGTTCTATTTTAACAGTTTAGATAGCTTCAATATATGATATTAAATTTGTTCGAATCATTGAACTTAGTTTTCATGATTGATATGTGTGAAAAAATTACAGTTTATGTCTGTTTAGGACTTTTGCACCGTTAAAAGGTAAAAATACAAATTTACAGTTATTGTTTTGTTTTAGAAGTTTAGATAGCTTAAATAAATGATATTAAACTTGTTCAAATGATTGACATGGTTTTCATGATTGATATATGTGAAAAAAGTTACAATTTGGATTAGTAAAATTAGCATCTATTTTTAGTTTGGTATAGCTTTCGAGTGAGTATTTTATTATTGATTCTACAAGATTTGTTAGTATGAATTTTAGTATCTTCGACTAACTTGTAAAAGGTTTAATTTTGTAGACTTGAGATTTTGTAAAGTATTATTTTGGATATTTTCATTTAGTTTAATATCTATTGCCTTACATGCTTGTGAGATTCGTCTCATGATTATGCAGCATTGTTATGTCTTAAATCTTCGGGCTTGGGGCATGACAATTCCATCATCTAGACATCCTGAAAATATATGTCATGCTAACCACATCATCAACAATGCTTCCAATTCATACTCAAAATCTGAAAATTCAAGAGAGTTACTTTAACCTTCGTTTCATTTAAACTTATAAAAAAAGAGTCCAACCCAATTAGAGAATCAAGCTGCCTTTGATTTTTTCTTTTGACACTTAAGTAAATCACAAAAGAAGCTATGAAATTTCTCTTCCTCTTTAAACAATTGAATAGTATAAATATTATGTCTCCCAAGACAAGGAAGTTCATGAAGAACACCTACATCTTCAAGAGTAAAAGTGAACTCTTCCCAAACAGTGATCATAGTATGAGAAAAAGTACTCCATCTAGCAAGAACAGCATGCCATACATCCATTCTACCTTATCTACAAATATAAAGTTTAGAGGTGACTCACACAGCTTCAAGCACTTCTGCTGAAGATAAAGCTTTTGCATAAGCAGGCTTTTCAATTACTTTGTTTACCTAATCTTCCCAACATTGAATAAGTTGGGAATTTGAACCAAACTTAGTAACATAAAGTTGAAATTCTCCATGCTCAAACGTGAACTTCATAATAGAGGAGCTTGGAATAAACTCTATAAGTCGATGCTTCAGAACCAATACTTTGCCAAGAATAGCCAACAAGAGGACCTTAATAAAAAGAAATCTTTCTCTCACATACTTGTTCCCAAATATGATCTTTTCCTTTTTTTCTAATAATTTATTTGACTAATCTTCAGGAACAAAAAGAAGAACACAATTCTTTCTAACGTGAAGACATACTTTCTTTTCAAGAAGCACTTTTGGAATAGCATCTTCTGGAATAATATTTTTTTCTCTTTCTCACAAGAGCTCGAGCAATGAGGGAAGACTGGCTACAATTGATTCTTGGCATTAAGAGTGAAGAATACTTACAAGAAATTAGCAACAAAATTCAAATAAGTTTTTCTTAAACACACACAATAAAATTTTTTTATTCATTCTAAAAAAAATCAAAAATCAAATAGCCTAAAAAAATAGTCAAATAGTAAAAAAAAAAAAAAGGAGATGAATACTTACTTGTTCACCAGATCAAAAAATTTTTAAGAGGAATTAGACTTTCACTTAACTTTGAATTGAAAATTTTCTCAATATAATTTATAGAGTCAAGAGAATCAATTTTTTAATAACAAATATTTATTTTTCTTATTTAAAAAGATCTTTGATAAAATTTTTAAAATTTTAATATTATTCTTCAAATTTCATCAGATTTTATTCTTAAAAAATTTTAACACTTTTTGATATCCTATACAATATTTTACTATACTATTATAGAAATTCCTTTCAAGAATAAGATTCACTTCATTATCTATTTAATTATTTTACCTATTTTATTTTTTTTCCAAAATATGTGCCATAATATTTCACACAATGCTCCAAATTCTTAGTTTTGAATCTAAATCAATTATAAGTAGTAATCATAATAATAATAATAATAATAATAATAAATAAATAAATAAAAGCAAAGAAGTCAAAGATTTCCACCATTCAAGTCCAACGTTAATGAGTTAAAATTGGCCTTATTTTTTTTTGTTTCAATGTAAAGCATTCTAATAAGACATCAAAATGTGTATAATATATATTTTTAACGTTGATGCATATATTGACTTAAACATATAATAATTATCTACATTGATTTAGCATATTTGTAAATCATGAAGATTTATTTGTTTTACACACAATTTTCTTTTAGGGAAATGGTGTAAGAATAAAATAAAACAACTTCATTATTTGTTATTTTATTTATTTTATTTTACTTTACATTTTTATTATCTATTTTTTTAATAATTTACTATTCCTTTTAATGATTCTTTTATTTTTTAAGAAAATACTCCCATTACCTATTCCTTTTAATAGTTCTCCTAATTTTTAGGGAAACACTTTTATTACTTATTCTCCTTTTTTTTTAAAGAAACACTTCCACTATTTATTCTCCTATTTTCTCTAGAAAACACTTTCACTACTTTTTTTTTTTTGTAGAGAAATACTAACATTATGACCTACACTTTCATACATTACCTATCTAATAGGTAACTTTTTGATTTACAACTTTAAAATTTGCTTATTATATGCATTACATTTTTTTTTAAAATTTAATCAAACAATTTTCATGTAGGGGGCAATAAATCCACACATATATGGTCACAAATATTTATAAATAATTTTTTTCTTTCATGAAACTTATATCATACATCTTTAAATTACTAGAATAAATATATTTTATTTTCATATATTTTTTGCTTTTACTCTTTCATTATACTAGTGCATGAGAACTTCTTATATCATGAATTCTCATGCAAGAGACAAAATGTAGATACTTGATTTTGGTTACTAATATTTTATTCTTTTAAATTTTTCTAAAGTTGTTAATATTGAGAATAAGTCAGAATATGTGTTAAAACTGTTTTAGTGAAGGTTATTTTATAGAACAGCTCTTCATGGAACATACTTTTTAGAGAATAGCTATTTACGAAACAACTATTCAAGGAACAAAAGCAACACCTTTACCAAAAACTCTTGAAACACAAGTTGCTTCACTAACAGTATTTCACAAAAGATGATTCACCAAATGTTACTTCACTAAAAGAAGAAGTGAAAATAACCTGAGAATATGGTAAGGTTCTTGGGTTAATTCCAATATTGGGATATTTCAGAGAGTTTGACTTGGTGATCAAATATGGAGATAGTTAAGAGTTTCCTCTTAACATTTTCCTAAAATATGAGTACTTCTCATTTTCTTTTAGAATAGATAGTGAATTCCTATGTTTGCTATACCTATCACCAAAAACTACTTAGACTTCCATTAACCAATACATTAATGCCTTTTGTAATGGTCAATTCTCCCATTATTCACCATTATTCCTATTCAATATTCAAGATATATAACTTCTATTCTTGAAACCTATTAATAGGAGTTTCCACAGTTCATTTGGGAACTTTGGATAGATTTCTCATTACTTTCTTTCAAACTCTCTCTACAATCCTCTCTTCCTAAATCTTTCTTTCAATGTTATTCTCTTTTCTACTCAACCTTGTTTCACCACCTGCTCCAGCACTCAATACTTCAAAGTCTGCTCCAATCTTCCTCTCTATCGCTTTTCTGCATATCTCATTTTATTGTTTGCAACGCTTCCTCACATCAACAAAAAACCCGTTTACATAGACAAACTGATACTTCTAGTAGAATTCTAAAACAGCGATGAAGGATATGCCCCCACCTTAACCTCTGTTTATATGGACCACCAAGATGAGTATTCAACACAAGCAAAAGAATGTTGACTCACATTTTAAAGGTTGACCCCTTGTCTCTTTGCTGGAAAACCTAAGGAAGAAGAATGAGTGCAATCAACTTCATACGACTTTTCATTGTGCCCTGAACCAGCGAACAAATACCTGTCCCTGGCAGCAGAAGCTTCAATAGCAACGATTGCAGCATGTCGTAATGGTTGCCAACAACAATGACTTGTATGCATTAATTGTTTTGCCCACTACAAAGGGTTTAAACAAGAAATAGATGAGTAACATGGTAGGAGATTGTTAGATGACCCATTTGAAAGCAAAGTTGTATCTCTTGCTATCCTGTTAGCATCAGCATGAGAAGTGAATGCTTCCAACCGTTTGAAGTAGCAGACTTCTGTCTTTGCTTTGTTTGTTTGCATATGCCAACAGACTTCATCAGCAATTATCTGCCTAACTGATGATCCACTATTACAGCAGATTGACAACCTGCTGAAAAAATGCAGCGTTCGACAAGAACAACATAATATCTGCAAACAACAGAAACCAGGAGATGGAACACCAATGGAAAATGATTTAGGGAATACTTACCTAAGGTAAAAATTTAAGAAATAGGATTGCTTTCTACTTTGCCTTACTTATTCAGGTTCCACTGTAAGTGGTGTAGATTAGGGAAGAGCTTACATGCATAGGTTATTTTGCAACATCTCTTACTACTGATCGTTGACAATTTTGAATTCCAGAATTGAGATTAGAGGTTCAAGATGTTCATTGAGTTTTTCTTGTCCTTTTTTTTCCTCGTTCTGTCAATTTTACTGCTAAGAGTGAGATCAACTATGATACCATACTAATATTAGAAAAATGATAAACTCGTATGACAGACCAAGGGTTAAAAACAATTCTAGGAAAGCTGTCCTCAGGTAATTCCATAAGAAGCAGAACACAATTCATCATTAATAATCACATGCATCATATCTCTTTTCAAGTGAACTCTTAGGACCTAGCAGAACAGCACATCCACACAAAGTTCACCATAAGCAATGTAGCAAAGGCACCAAACGCAAGAAAGTCTTATCTCCTAAAATAAATGAAAATTAATTAAAAAAAAAAAAAAAAAAACTACTTAAAGACACATAAAACTGAGACTTAATACAACTATTGAAGCCTCAATAAAGTCCTAAATTGGCCAAAGACTGAATAGAGACCAGAATTCTGTATTTTTTGGACACTTGGTCTTGTTTATCCTTGATCCTTCTGCAACATAAAGCATTACATAGATTAGTCTAGTCCCACTAGAAACCTCTATAAAGAGAAGTTTCATGTCTTAGCCAATGTTGGTCTTTTTTCACGTCTAGGATGGAAATATGCTAGTTGAGGAAATAAATTAGGTAAGAATTTATTTTTTATGGGGCTGGCCGTAATTTGTACATATATTTGGGCTAGTTTAGATTATTTATATTAAATAGACTGGAGTTCTTGCAGTTCAGCCTATCTGATACATATCCATGCAATCAAAGCCAGCCTTTACGTTGTGATTATAATCCACTATCATATCCCTGTGTTTGAATAAATACACTAACACCATTTCCCACTCTATAACGTTTGCTATCCTATGCAAAGCATTTTCCTAAATAAAGAAATTGCACGAGGAAGAAATTCACAATGAATAACTTTAAAAAGCTCAATGCGACAATGATAATAGAAATAACAATAGAAGACAGCATACTAACCCGCTTGGAGATGTCTTTTCTTTTCTGCTGATTCCAGCCAAGGAAACTAATATTAATAATGACTAATACTATCCATAATAGTCTCCAAGCCTTTGGCCTAGTGGCTAAAGACGCTTGAGGAGATATCAAAGGTTTGGTTTCAAACCAGACCTTTCCCCTCTCCTTTACTTGTACTAGAGCTTTGTCCTCCTGATGTAACAAAAAAAAAAAGGAAAAATACTATCCATAATAACAAAGAAAAATCAGAGGTAACATTACCTTACAATAGTAATGGCATGTTTAGGGAAGCATAAACCTTCACTGTATACATCACTATCAGTTAAAGAATCAAAGCAAACAACAAAATAAAAGAAGAAAAAAGAATTGGTAATGAACTCACCGGTGGAATATGATTCGCAGTGGCTGCTTGTTCATTCTGAACGAGTAATAGCTGTTTCCGAGGATTTCAAGTTCAGAAGAGGCAGCACTGTGTTGTGCTGCTGCTGTGATGAAAGCCTTCCCTCAATCTCCTGGACTGTTTGTGCAACAAAACAAAATAATGTGCAACAAAACAAAATAAAGTATGCAAATAAAAAATTAAGTATACAAGAAGTTATAGTATTGTAATTTATAAATATTTCATATTTGGTCAAATTTGATAAATTATGTCAAAGGTCCATGTTCCATGCCAAAAGTTAAAATTTAATCTCTTCATTATAATTCATACAAATTTAGCTTTTTTAAATGTTCAACTAAAGCCAAATCAGCACTAAAAAATCAAAAAATTAAAAAAATATATTTTTAAAAAAATTGACATATTTTAAAAACTTATAATAAATTATAAATTATAAAAATTAAAAACTCTCATAATTTTACTAAAAAATCCAATAATTCTAAAATAATTCTAAAAAATTAAAAAAAATCTTTAAGAAATCTGAAATTTTTTGAAAAAATCTAAATATTTTATAAAAAAAAATTCTGAAAAAATTTTAAAAATTCTGAAAAAAATAAAAATTTTGAATAAGTCTGAAATTTTAAAAAATTATAAATTTTTTTTTAAAATAAAAATAATAATAAATATGAAAATTTTAATAAAAAATTCTGAAAAATTAAATAAGAAGAAAAGAAAACATATAGATTTTTTCAATTTTTCATAAACATTTTAATTTTTTGAAATTATTTAAAAATGTTCAGATTTTTTGAATTTATTTAATTTTAAAAAATTTTCATTTTCATATTTTTAAAGAGATTTAGATTTTTTTAAGTTTTCACTTTTTTAAATTTTTGGGAATTTTTTATTTTTAAGAAATATTATTTTTATTAAAATTTTCTTTTTTTTTATAGTTTTGTTGAATTTTTCTGTGAATACCTGTATAATATAAAGGATAAATTTGTATTTATCCCATTATATTATAAAGTTATCTGATAAAGATTACTTATGTAGATATTTATGTTAATAGTTTTTCCTTTGTCTGTGTTAATAGTTTTTTCTATTGACATATAAGAAGGTACTTAAAAAGTTTGTGCCCTTTTCTCCATGCCTGTTCCTTTTCATTTGTGAACAACATTTCCATTAGGATGGTCATTTACTCTTCTCCACTCTTCAGGTATGTACATGCATGCATTTGCACTTATGTTAATTAAAAAAAATTTCTTAGCTTTAATTTGCCGATTTTAATATCTATGATTTGTAACGACAAATCAATTGGGGATGTCTTCCATTGAAGTAGCCATGAAGAAAACTTTATCACTTAAAAAAATTCTAACTTGGAAACATGCAAACGTATTTTTGCAATAATTTCTTGTGGCCAAATTTGCATGAAGAAATTTTAATCTTGTCCCAAGAGAGGAAACATCGTCATTCTAGGTCACCCTAAGGAAAGGTCGGAGGACATTATGAAAATGGCGTTAAAAATTAGTGGTTTTCATAATTACTTTTTTTTTTTTATTCATTATCGATTTCAAGTGTTTCATCAATAATAATCTTCCATTTCTTTTCTTCATTTTCGATTCCATATCTTTCATCAATAATAAAAACTAAATTATTTTTAAACTAAGCAGTCATTTATGTATAGTGCATATCTTTTATTGCGACTGTGTTCAATGTTTCTAATGCTTTATCCCTTTCTCCTTTGTCATTCAAAACCTTTTAAAGAGTATTTACAGACTTGGTAGACTTTGATTTGTTCTGTCGGCTTGAACTCCAGCAAGGACTCAGCAGTGGTCATGGCCTTGATCAGTTCACGAACTCCCTTCTTTTGTAGCTCGTGCTTCACCCACGACTTGAGTCCATCCATGAAGATAAGCAAACTTTCGGTCTCGCTTAGATCTGAAATCTGAAGCATTAATTCAGAGAACTTTTGGACATACTCCTTTATGTCCCCTCGGTGAGTAAGTCGACATAACTTCGCCCGCGCCATCATTAGTGTACTTCGGGTAGAATTGCTTTCTAAATTCCTTTTGGAACTCCTCCCACATTCCAATCAAGGCACCTCCATGCTTGACATCATCACATCTGCGTTTCCACCATAATAAGGCAACAATAGTAAGATACATTGAAGCAATGCTTACCTTAGTGGCATTGTCCTGTATGCCTGCTTTCCAATTGGCTGTTTTTGCATTAATTGCTACTTCGTCAATCTTACTGATTAGTGTACCTGTTGTATTTGCTTCTCCTGATGGTTGGTTGAGTAACAAAAATATTGTATTTTCCGGTACATCTTTATGGATTGGATTAGTTTTTCTAGTGGGTATCCTTAATTCTCTTATTTCTTAAATCTATCTATTCTGGATCAAAAAATGACCCTTCCCACGAATTTTTCAGATATATTCCTACTAATGTGATTTCCATTACAGATGGACAAATATTCTTATCCGCCGATCTATTCAATGCTGGAATCAGACCTGCTATTAATGTGGGGATTTCCGTCTCCAGAGTAGGATCTGCGGCTCAAATTAAAGCTATGAAACAAGTCGCTGGTAAATCAAAATTGGAATTGGCCCAATTAACCGAATTAGAAGCCTTTGCGCAATTTGCTTCTGATCTCGATAAAGCTACTCAGAATCGATTGGCAAGAGGTCAACGATTACGTGAGTTGCTTATTCGAAACGCCTCGTGATCTTTAACCAATTCTGCGCTTCAATATAATTACCAGGAGTAAGCGCTATAGCCTGTTTCCAATACTCAGCGGCTTGATCGAACCAAGCCTCCGCTATTTCAGAATCCCCCTGTCGAATGGCCTGTTCTCCCCGGTCGGAATAGGCGGGTCAATTCCTTCCCTTAGAACCGTACTTGAGAGTTTCCTACCTCATACGGCTCGGCAGTCAATTCTTTTGGTGTCCCATTTTTTTACCCTACCATATATCCAATTGAATGAGATTTCTCATAGATCCTATCGATTTGTCTCGGGTTAACCAAAAGAGGTTAATTACATGAGTTTCAAACTTTAATTTGGATTAAATTAACAACTTCTTTCACTGTAAAGGAAAAAGGAATACGAGATTCATGACTTGGTTCAAACAAGAGAAAGAAACAAACATAAAATTATTCATAGATATTCACGATATGTTCCCTATGGTAACTGGGTTCATAATTATGGCCACCAAACAATCCGAGCAGCAAGGTACATTGGTCAAGGTTTCATGATTACCTTATCCCACACAAATCGTTTACCTATAACTATTCAATACCCTTATGAAAAATTAATCGCATCAGAGCGTTTCCGTGGGCGAACCCATTTTGAATTTGATAAATGCATTGCTTGTGAAGTATGTGTTCGTGTATGCCCTATAATCTTTGTAGATATAGCCAATCATTAGTTCCCAATCGTGGTGTGAATGGAATCCGACACAAAACTCGGTTAATAAAAGAATAGAAAAAGCTTTTATTGTGTTGCTTAAATTATATAAGAATTCTTGAACCTAAGAGTTAAGAATAACAAGTTCTTCATTACCCAAAATAGAATAACCACTTAGAATAACAAAAAATATTAGATTTGTCGAGAAGTGCAAAATCGTATGGATACGATCCTCATTGTGCATCTTGATCAATTGGATCGTTTCTTTGTGGATTCCTATATGAAGTTTTTGTAGATGTGTTGAATAGGAGGATTGCTATGACTATAGCCCTTGGTAAATTTACCAAAGATGAAAATGATTTATTTGATATTATGGATGACTGGTTACGTAGGGACCGTTTCGTTTTTGTAGGTTGGTCCGGCCTATTGCTCTTTCCTTGTGCCTATTTCGCTTTAGGGGGTTGGTTTACAGGTACAACCTTTGTAACTTCATGGTATACTGCTCCATCCCTCGTAGATAGTTGTCTACTTCTTTGACCGCCCTAGTCCCTTTGAACTCTTTGGGCTTGAGAATCTCTATATGGGTCTTAGACACTCCTGCAATCATGCCATTCCCCATGGCTATCTTGCAAGCAGTGAGCTCCCGCTTGAGCTCCTCCATCTCCTTGCGCATGATCTCTATCTGAACCTCAAAGGTTGCATTCCGCTGGGTGATCATGTCGATTCCCTCATTCAAAACCACTTGTAACTCCCTTTTGAGCTTCTCTTCTATAGAGTCTAATGCCTCAAAGTGAGCATCTACCTCGTCAAGCTTTTCCTTTACATCTTGGCCACACACCCATCTAGGATAGACCAGATGTCTCTTAAACTATCTTTCTTGCCCCTTTCGCGACCTTGCTCCTTGGCTTCTGGTTGTTGGCTAGCAACATCAATTGAGATGCCATTTCCGTGAACGCCTTGAGTGTGATCTGAATACCACCGAACAGAATCTGCACGAAACCCGCTTTGATACCAACTGTCACAAGCTTCAATCTCTAACTCAAAATCCGTGCAGCCTTAGACTAAAAATGTGTTTCTTAGGTCTAAGTTAGCCTATGAACCAAGCGTGTTGGCAAACAAACAATTGAAAAAGCAGAATATACAAGTTAAAGAGAACACAGAGAATGTTTGAATATACAGTGTATTACTGAAGAATAGTATCTCTAATGATGTGATGATGTATAACTGAGGTGGGACAATCCTTTGTTTATAGTTGAGGCCCTCAGCTCTAATTATAGCTATCTCCTAAAATCAAAGAATTTATAAAATTCTTAAAAATAAGAGATTACATATCAATACACATATTACACCATAATTCTTAGGATCCTTCCTTATTCTTATGGTTGACCAGATCTTTTTATTGAATGCTACCGATCTTGGATGCCTTTAGAAGATTCTAGATTGACTAGGCTCCCCTGGATCCACCTGGGTGCGATGCGAGCATGTTACGGGGCTTAATCGTGACTGTGTGGGCAATTTGGACACTTCTCCCATGCTTATTGCACCAACTCCACCACTGTCCCTGATGCTTAAGTCTTGACCGCAAATGCTTGGGCCTCAGCTCCTGATGCACCTACTCAGGGTGTGACACATGCATGCATTTGCACTTGGGTTAATTAAAAAAAATTTCTTACCTTTAATTTGTCGATTTTAATATCTTTGATTTGTAATGACAAATTAATTGGGGATGTGACATAACCGTGAAGAAAACTTTATCATTTAAAAAAATGCTAACTTGGAAACATGCAAACGTATTTTTGCAATAATTTCTTGTGGCCAAATTTGCATGAAGAAATTTTAATCTTGTCCCAAGAGAGGAAACGTCGTCATTCTAGGTCACCCTAGGGAAAGGTCGGAGGACATTATGAAAATGGCGTTAAAAATTAGTGGTTTTCATAATTACTTTTTTTTTTTTTATTCATTTTCGATTTCAAGTGTTTCATCAATAATAATCTTCCATTTCTTTTCTTCATTTTCGATTCCATATCTTTCATCAATAATAAAAACTAAATTATTTTTTAACTTGGTTTTCATTTATGTAGAGTGCATATCTTTTAATGCCGCTGTGTTTAATGTTTCTCATGCTTTATCTCTTTCTCTTTTGTCATTCAAAACCTCTTAAAGAGCATTTACGAGCTATTAAGGATGATAGACCTCCGCCCTTGTCATTCAAAATTTTCCCCCCACCCTCATTTGAAGAATTGAATTTGGAGGGAAAACAAAGGCGCAAATTCACTCATTTTCCATCCCTCTTCTTATTTCCTTCCTACCAAATGTAAGCAAGCGTGGAAAGAACTTTTTCCTTCCTTCCAAACACGATGTTAAAGAAATTTTCTCTTACTCTTCAAAGTTAAAAACTGATTTTCCTAAAAAGAAAAAAAAAAAAAGATAAAATATGGGAAAAAAAAGTGCAATATGCATATCAAATCTAATTCATGCACGAAAGTAGGGGTAAATCTGTAAAAGAAAATAGCATTGCCCAAACCTGTCATGACAAGTAAAATAAAAGTAGAGATTTGAACTAACAAAAGCAGAATAAGGTACGGTGTTCAGCAAGTCCATATTTGCAAACTCTGAGGAAGCAGAGCAGGCAATGCAAAAAGCTTTCTACTTAGATTTTCATTTCATTTATCCCACTCCAAATCCAAAAGCTGCGGATTCACCTTTGAAGGACTCCCCGCCATGTCATTACGCGACTGATTGATCAACCAATCCCAGCCAATGATGTGGGGCAATGCAAACTGTGCAACACCAAAACAATGAACAATTTTATGCTGACATTGACAAAACTAAATATGGCATTCGCAAAGTAATTCATGGCAAAAGTTATTCGTTTTGATAACCACATAGCAAGGAAACTACAAGTCAACTCAAAAATGCTGGCAAAAAACGAAAGGCTTATCATTAATCAACTTATGATCAGCTCAAAGAGGGTTTTCGTAATTTGTTATCATCACCAGTATAATATTTCAGTCTGAACGAAATTCAGAGTTCACATATCATGAAATAAAGAGCAATCTAACAAATCAACTTGTCATACGTTCATTCTATCTTTGGCAATACAATAGTGTTAACGTTATCTCAAAAAACAAAAGTATGTCCCGTTAACTATCAAATAAAGGAACCTATTAAACTACTTTAAGGGCTGTGTAAGTACCACAGCTCTTAAATGCCATGTCTAGCATTTAATGACAAGATTAGTATTCTATGAGGTGATCAATATCACATTAAAAATATATGCTGCAAAAGATGTAAAGCATTAGTGGTTTTCTGACCTATATCTGTGTGCGTGCACATTTGCATGTGTAAGATCAAAAGTGTATTTGCTTTATACATTTTCAGAATTTTGAAAAGTGATTCTAGTCCTGATTCCTGACATAGTTAATAAGGTAAATTAGTGATTACCAATCTAATCTCGCACAGATATCCACAATATTTATTTCCAATAATAGGATAAGAAGTCCAGTTAAATCATGGAGGTAGCAATAAAGTTTTGAGTTAGTTATCATGTCATACACTGCATGCTGTCTTCAAGACTGCAAATTCAGCTGTTGTAAGAGGTACGTTAAAGCGCTCATTTGATTTTAGAATGTTGTTGGTAACAGCTGCAAAGAAATTACAGAAAAGGTTAAAACTTACAAAGAACACCCGGACAACAAAAAAAAAAAAAAAGTTGAATACTAGTTACCATATGTTATTGTAAATTGCCTTGTTCAGAAATAAACAAATAATAGTAGCTTAAAATTGAGAAAACATACTATTGGGGAAAAGATGAAAATGAAAAAACATATGATTTGTTCTACACTTCCAACATGAAGTCTCTTATTACTTCAAAAGGTGTAACAACGCATTGCACACATATCTTAGGAGAAAATAATCTACCACTCTTTCCGCTATTTATCTACTTATTTATTTTTTGAAATGACTTTCCATTATTGATTGATTTACTTTTAAAAGGGTAGCATTACGCTTAAACAAGAAAGAAAGAAAAAAAACCTTATATGCAGGTGATGAATGCCTAAAGGAAAATTATTAACATATAATTGCAAAAATCATATGAAACTAAGTGGCTAGATTTGCCTAAATGAAATTTGAGGCACTAGTAAAGGTATTCAAGTCAAAGGCCTTGCTTAAGTTTCTCTTCTAGGGGGTTCCTAGGTCCATTTTCACATTTCACCATGCCTGAACACCTACACATGCTTTTGGCTAGCCTTTTCCAGCATAAGCAGCAATTTTATTTCAATGGCATTGTCCCTAAAATATGAAATATTATTTTCTTTTCCCATTTTGAAATATTGAAACAACACTAATTGTGAATCTAAAAGGACCCAAACCAACATGACATCAAAGACAACAGAGATTAAATTTTCATGTTCTTTTTTTTTTTTTTTTTGAAAAAGATAGCCATGCGTCTTCCTTATTACCAGGATGACAAAGCCATTTGGTCCAAGAAATCTCAAAACTGCTCTATACCATGAATTTCCATAGGAGGTATCCAGTCACCCAGATCTAGAAGTATGTACATGCATATCAGAGGTTTCTGTTCCCATGTGTACCAATTTTATTTCAATCTTTGTCAATCAACCCTTATACCTTCAAGCAATTTTAGAGAAAGCTATAATAAAGCTTAATATTGTCCTACACGGTTATGCCCCACTTGGTTCCTAAGCTTGTCCTGCCCAGATTATTCTAAAAAACCTAACTCTACAGTCAAACCTTTACAAAATCAACCATTATCTAATTTGCTTTCCTTTGGCAAAAACAATTCAATGTGATTAAGCATTCCAAGAAACATGCTTTGATGTCTGGTATTATGAGAATAGGTTAACTATATGGAGCAATCTTGACTGACCAGTTAAACCCTATAGTCTAGTCCTTTTTAAATAGAACAATTATACTATATGTTTCGTCCCACCCCACAGCATGCCATTTTATTTTAGGGAATTTCTTAACACTTAAAATGCCAATGGTCCCCAGTCAAATATTTGCCATCCTTCACTTATTAGGAACCTCTTCCCAGCCACCCAAGAGGGAAATTTCATCTCTGAAGAACTACCCCAGAGTTGGTCTATCAGAAACAATGTACAACTTGCTTCGGTTATAATATCTGCTATGAAAAACCAACATAGGCCAAAAAAAAGAAAATAGTCAAGAAAAAATATGATATGACAAAACAAAAATATATCAAGAGACTTGGCCTGCCATTGAAGATCAATTGATTCACTACAATATCTTGGATTAACAGTAAGTATTTGACAAATCTCATTGTGCCACATCAGGTCATATGAACTAAACAATCCAAGAACAATAGTTTAGTGGACTAGGGATAGAGATCTTGCCGAAATCAATCTAATTTCATTGTAACACCAACTCTTCACCATGGGTAGCATCATTGGTGATAATGAAAGATTCCTAAACTGAAGGCAGTAATGCTACTCTTTGTTGCAAATAATATGGAAGTAAATTCTTAAACAAAAAAAAGGCCACAATAAAACTAATATGTTTCTTTGAGAGAAAGCAATATTAAAGTTGAAAATAAAGAAAGTAATTAGATATAGATTACTTACTCAAAGAAATCATGTAGCCATTACCACCATCAAGTGCCTTAATATATAACTTCTTGCTTACTTGACCGGCATTACTGTAGCATGAATTATTTTCCAACTTAAAACAAAAAAAAAAAAAATTGAAGGAAAAGGTTTGCATAAAGCAACCCATTGCTTTTCTCTAAAGTACACAAATGTGCCATGAAAAATTAATAGAAATTAGAGTTGGTTCCAATTGAAAGAATATGGCAAAAAAAACGAGTGCAAAATCTGACCTTGATTTCATTGAAGGGTCATGGAAGAATTCAGAGCCATCATGTGCACCCATGCTTATCAAAGACCCAACCTCTGTCGGCGACAAAGCAAATTTCTGCAAAATGCTAACAAAATCAGTATGCCTAGCAACATATTATGGGGAGGTGAAGTGCAGAGAGAAAGTGTAACATAAACAAAGGATGTCCAGCTAAAGTTTGATAAAAGTATGTACAATCTCCCTATGCAGAAAGATAAAATTTACATGGTTTAGGGTTTTATTTAACAATGCACCAAAAGTTTAATGAGGTAACAATTCAAAAACATCACCTGTCTCTTTTCCCAATCATACTTGCGCTCACCAACAGCAGGCCAGAAAGTCAACATCATGCAACCACGACGATCAACTTTAAGGCTGGCGGAGCCAGACTATCAACAGCAGGCAAAACGAAAAAGCATCATTTAAGTCCTCAGCAAGAAACATTTGATAGCAAGAAAAACTTTACTAATATTTAGGAAAGGAATTTGAGCATACATCTATCTTACTGAAAGTTGGAAGAAGTGGAGAAACAGAGAATGCTGCTTTTCCCTTGTATACCGTATAAGGAGCAAACACGCGAGCATTGGAAATTCCTGCACCAAAAAGGATTTAAAGAATCACAAACACGAGCTACAATCAGCAATATATGACAAACAAACCAGATTGATGAGGGAATTCAAGACCTTTAGCAGAAAAATCATGTACAGAAGTAGAAAAAGCCGCTGGGGATTCAAAAGCACGAGAACACAGAGCATCTCCGACATCAACCCATTTCCCAGATAGCATTGTTTGGGAACAAAGCCTCCTGTTTTACAATGAAAACATGCAAAATTAAATTAACTTGAAACGGTTCAATGCCCATACCCATTTATATAAAGAAGAAATACCATACCCTGACAGTGACAAAATCCTTGAAAATTAAAATCCAGTAATTTCGTCACTCTTTCTTTCTTTTTTTTTTTTTTTGTTTTTTGGTTGAGAAAGGTTAGGTTTTTGAAACTACCAAACAAAATGAACAAAGGAGACATAAGATCTAAAACAAACTGAACAAAGGATATACAACAACTTGATTCTGCTTTCTTAAGCACCATAAATTCTTAAAATATCCACACACACACAAAAAGGAAAAAATAATGAGGCTTTTTTAATGTAAGCTTTTCAGAAAATGAAAAAAAAAAAAAAAAAGAACCTGGAGAGCAAAGAGCGCGATAGTTTCATCATCTTGATCTTGGACGGAGGGATATACGCTCTGTCTATAGTGTTTAGTCTTAGTGTTAGAACTTAAGTAAGACTCAACTCAAAAGAGCGAAGAGGTAGAGGCAGCAAAATCCAGACATTGTAACAAGATCTTGTGCGGTCATCTTGTAAAATTACTACCAACAAACAAACAAACAAAAACGAACCCTAGTGTACCAAGATTTTGTACACTCGTCCCCATCAATTGTCACGTCCGAATCAGCTTGGCATTTTTTTTTTTTTAATTATCGGTGGTGTTTGTATTTGATACGAATGATAACTTTAAAAAAATACGATAACTTATATATGATAATTAAGTTATCGTATTTAATAAATTATTAATGATTTTATGTGATGAAGACTTTAGATTATAAAAAATAATCTAACCACTGCTTGGAAAAGTAATGGAAAACTTCTTATAATCAAGTAATATGTAAACTTAATAATATACAATATTATTCATTTAATATTTGAATTAAATATTTATTTTCTCTCAAAATTATATTACTATTATATTATAAATTTTAATATGTTTAAATTAATATTTATTATAACAAATTCAAAATTATATGTTTCTTTTAATTTTTTTAAATTTTTTATATATAAATTAACATTTACGTTTTTCTTATGTTATGATTTTAATAGTTTGTTTTTATTTTTTAATTCAAATTCTTTACATAATTTATATTATAAAAATTAGTTAATTGATCCATAAATATATCTATTAATTTAATAATTTAATCATTAATTATTATAAAATAAATAAAATATTATTAATATTTTACAAATTATTATTTTTAAACAATTTCAAATCATTAACTTATATGTATGGTTATTTTTATACTTTCAAATAAAATAATGTTTGATTTTTAGTAATAATAAAGGCAATGATTTTTAATTTCTCAAAACTAATGATTGTTAATTAAATAAAATAATTTCAAATTATGAGTGGTAAAATGTCCTTTATAATAATATCACTTCAATAATTAAATTATTATGATGATCATAAAAATGATACCGAACAATATCTTAGTTCAATTCCACACCATATTTTGACCCATGAAATACATAAACCTTCCTATATAAAATAGAAAAAGACAAAATTCCCTCTTGTTTCATAATATTAATTTTTTATTTGACGGTTAACAATATTAGTATTTATTTAGATATACGATAAAATTGATTCCAATCAAATGAAAAGAACAATAATAACGAAATTATTTGTTGTATTAAGTATTTCATTATTATTTACTCAATATTTGTTAACTTTTTAATGTATTTATTCATATGAAAATCTTTATATTAAAATAATAGTTATTTAAAAATAATAATACATTTACTCATATGAAAAAAAAATTTACTAATATTTATTTACTTAATATTTATCTTATTATCTATTTTTGTTAACTTATATAAATTATGAGCATGTTTATTTTTTCCACTTACTAATAATTTATTTGATAGTAAAATTTTTTTTATTTATGTATTTATTCTATTTTTAATGATTAATTAATTAATTAATTATATAGTTAGATAAATTTATTTATTATATTATTTTTTGGAGTTATTTTTATATTAAACTAGATAAAAGCTCATATTTTGTAACAAGAACACTAAGTACCATATGCAAGTCATGACGGTTACTTTTGACTTATAAGTGCATGTATTCATTAAAACTCAACCAAAAGAAAAGAGGTCTCAAGTCTTTAATGTCTTGAACCTTGAAATCTTTTTAAGAAAACTTTAAGTTCAAAAACTTTTTACCTTATACAAAAAGATATGTAGAAAAAATATTAAATTGCATCACTTTAGTAAACTCCTAAAAAAGGCAATCAATTTGTTCAACACTCACTACAAGAAATGAAAGATTAGTGACAATTTTGTAGTAGTGTTTTACTTAAAAAAGTCGTTAACTTTCGTGTTTTTATAAAACTTAAGGCGTTTTTTATCAAAGCCCCACTAAATATTCAAATAGTAGTGTTTGTACTTATAAATGCCACTAAAGTAAAAAATTAGCAGCATTTATCGACTAAAACGCCTTGAATAATCCTCTCTAAAAAATTGAAGTGATTATTGAAGACGTTTTTTGTATAAAACACTTTGAATAATGCCTTTATAAAAATGGATAGAGGATTATTGAAGGTATTTTTGGTAGACAACGCTTTGAATAATCCCCTCATAAAAAATGAAGACGATTATTGAAGGTATTTTTTTACCAGAAACGCCTTTAATAATTCTCTTAAAAAATTGGAGAGGATTACTGAAGGCATTTTTTATAAAAAAAAAATACCTTCAATAAATCACCTCTTAAATAAAACCATTCAATTCTAAAAATTAAAGTAGCTCTGTTAGTTAGATCATATGGCTGTTAACCATAAGGTCATAGGTTTGATCATTCCCTTTAGCTTTTTTGGGTTTTCAAGAGATTATTTGTAAAGGATTATTTAAGGTATTTTCTAGCTAAAAACACCTTCAATAATCCATTCATAAAATTATGAAGAGAGAATATTGAAGGTATTTTTAGCCAAAAATGCCTTTAATAAACCTTACAAAAAATTTTAAGGGGATTATTGAAGGTATTTTTATCAAAAAAATACCTTCAATAATCCTTTGAAAAAATTTGGAAGAGATTATTGAAGTTTTTTTAGCCAAAAATGCCTTCAATAATTCACTCAATAAATTTTTATGAAGAATTATTGAAGATGTTTTTTGTTAAAAACGCCTTCAATAATCGATACAAAAAATTATGGAGGGGATTATTAAAGGCGTTTTTAGCTAGAAACGCCTTCAATAACCCCATTCAACATGTTCTAGGGATTATTCAAAGTATTTTTTGACTAAAAATGCCTTCAGTAATCTCATCAAAAAACATTTGCTTTAATTATATATGTGAAGTTAATTGTAGATTTATACCCAGAAAATATTTGAAGTAAGTTGTAGGTTTATGCCCAGAAAACATTTGGTATGTGACACTATGAATTATATTTTAGAATTTACATTACGAATATTGTAGTATTTTAATAATTGACCATACATCCGAATTTAAAACTGATAATATTGTCATATAAATATACTTTTTCAAAAAATCATACTCAATATATGTGTATTCATACAAGCTGCCAATTGATATAAAACAAATATAAACCAATAATATTAAACCAATACCCCAATCTAGAAACTTAAATTATCCATTTAGTATGGCATGTTAAAAATATTATAACAAATGAAATGTATATATTTACACCCAACCAATAATTTTCAAACTCAAGGTTTAGCAAACGATAATACATATTCACACCACTCTTTATGAACTTCATCAAATTCGTCTATTGTGAAGCTTTCTTTACTCTCTCACTAAAAAAAAATCAAAAGTAAATGTTAATAAACAAGAACATAATTTAGCTTTTTTTTAAAGATATAACGATTTTATGAAATTAATACTAACCTTGAATGGTGTGGTCATAAAATCATATAAAACTATCTCCCTCATAAAATGAGGGACATAATATTCCCATTCAATATATCTTGGTTGACAAGATACCTGAATAATAAATTTAATGGGTTTACAAAATATTTATCTAAACAAACTCAACATAAAAGAATAAAATTTACATTTACCAGTAATGACACCCAATTTATCTTTGCTGTCTTATCAAATGCACATATTAACCTAAATTGAAAAGAAAAAAATTACTTAATATAAAAATAAAAGTAATTATGAAGAAACAAAAGATAATATAATAACATGTAATATCTTTTTATAAAATTTTTAATATCAAGGTTAGGCATCGTCGTTGGTTAAACGAAATTAAATATGGCATAAAGGAATTGGTATCAATCACAATAAGCTGCCAATGATAACTGCAAAATAATAAGAATGATATACTCGGATTAGGCATCATTTCATATTTGGGTAAGGTTAGAATAATTATTTGTATAAATATAACTTACATCACATTATACGGGAGCAAATAATAATCAACCTATTTTTTCTTGCATTGAATCACATGACGAGCATGAAAAATGACTGTGTCACTCTGCTCACTAATGAAATTCAAGTCAATGAATATGAATCTATAGGTCATTTGTCTCTTCTTAACCTCTTTATATAGGAAGCTACACGATAACAATTAACAATAATAGTTAGTAATATATCATAATATAGATTAATACATACTGACTTTGTATATTTATATTTATAAGCTAACTTCATATAAGCAACAATATCAGTAGTTGATATTTCATCCAGGTTACAAAATTTTTTAACTTCATCCTCATCAAATAACCCATCCTCAAACTCAACGTTAATGCAATTTCTCCAGATAAATGATCAAGTGAATAATTAGATAAATCAATAATGGCAGCTTGAGCAAAAGTCATCCTTTGAGTCCCAACATTGTGCTATAATATATAATGAAATATAAATATTAAAACCAAATCAATAAATATAATAAATAAATAAATATTAAGTGAATAAACAAAACCATACTTTATGGCTGGTATTGGAGGTTAGGTTTCCTAGCTGAATTGCAATGGAAGCTTGTCCTAGGTGGATGATGCTATCCAACTAGCCCATAGGCATGCTAGGCTGTATTACTGCCAACATCACCTCTAAAGCTATGAGTCATTACTATTGCTCATTCATGTATTGCTTTTGGTCATCAAGTCTTTACTGTTGTTGCTCAATAATTGCTTTATATTGTGCATTCGTCATTTAAGGGGTTTTAGGTTGATTACTAAAAATCTTTGATGGCAACATAAATTTACCAATCCCACGAACTTGACCATGTCTTTCTTTCGCTCTTAATGCTAAAAACAATGGATCTTTATCATAGTGGGTTGCCAGTTCACCAGATTTAAATTTAGTAGCATAACCATCCTGAAAGATAATAATAAGATGAGCCATAACAATAAACCTATACAAGTATAGAGTCATACATACTAGTACAAAGTCAATCATACGTGATATAATGAGTAGTTATATATACAATCTTTTTAGCCATTTTTTAGGTTGCTTCATCTATAAAATGATCCATTCTTTCGTAGATATCCTTGTTTTTAGATATCCCATATAAAAACTTTGATGCCAGAGTTAGCTGATTCCTAATAAATTACCATAATATAAAAATCAGAATCTACTAAACGAATGTTCATAAATATTCATTTATGAATACAAAACAACTGTGTTAATGCTTATACTTGACATTTGTATAACCTTTTCTCGATATCCAATGGTGATTTACTTGTTTGGCTTGAATGTTTTTTTGTTGTTCTCTGATTTTCTAGAAAACAAAAAAAAAATTACATCAATCACATATTAAGATATCGAATATATTACATAAAATCTTATAAATAAAATTTTGTAATGGGTATGCGTAAAAGAAATCTTTTGATAGTCGATCTCAAACAAAAATCGTCCAATCGTCATAACTTATAAGATCTACATATGACATAGGTGAAATAACCAATACATCACCCTGATCAGCGAGCAGTAAAATATATTGGTTTGTCAATCTACTTTTAAAGTCTTTAAATGTTTTTCCAGTCGATTGTAATACAAACTTTTTACACTCAATTGGGACATCGAATCATTCCTAAAAAATTGTACATAATTAGTATGAATACATTGAATTTTAATTAAATGATCATTTAACAAAATTTATGAAATTGTTAAATAAACATACCACATTCAACTTCCATATACAATTCTTTAGATCATTAGGAACTTGTCACCAATTATGGTACGTAATTAAAATGCTACTACGTATGATCGCTCCAATATGAGTAGCCAACTTAACAGCTTTATCAAACACAGATTGCCCACTATGTTAAAGTTGATGTGAATTTTCATATTAGTCACTTGAATTTGTTTATTTCGTCCCTTTCTTTTTTTTTTTGGCCTACAGGTGTGTTTTCTTCATGTTTAGTAACAGGAGAAGTATGTTGTTCGAATTTCATAATATCTACGATTTTGATCATAATTAAATGAAATACACCAAACTGTATCTCTAAATTTCATACAGTATGTAATAAAATACAACTAATATCATACTACGTAAACACTATTCAAAAACACCATTCAGCAAACCAATATCATACAATACCATTCAACAAACCAATATCATACAATACCATTTAACAAACTACAATATTTAAACCAAACTACATAGAAACATCATACATGCAATGAAAGGTGTTTGGATGACTAAGGTTATGGTGGAATAAATAAAAATATATATGCATATATAAATAGTAAGGACAGAAAAAAATACATATATTAAAAAATATAAATAATACAAAAAACAAATAACATAAAGACACACCGTTAAACAGATAGGTACATGACATTGAGTTGTTGAAGGTTGACGATGAGGAAAGAGATAAAAAAACCAAAAGGTAAACTAAAAGGGTTTAAAGGTTTTAGTTTGGTTGCAATACAACTTTTAATCATTCTTTATAATAGTAGTTTAGGATTTCAAAGTTTAAAATAGGGGAATGAATATAAAAAATAATCAGTAAAGGTATTTTTTTGCCAAAAATGCCTTCAATAATCATTTCAAATTTTGATGAAAAAATTATTGAAGGTATTTTTTTACAAAAAATACCTTCAATAATCCCTTTCATTTTTATCAATGGATTATTCATGGCATTTTTTGCCTAAAATACCTTCAATAATCCTTGAAAAAAAAGTTGGATGCCACCATAGAGATAAAGGAAGAAGAAGTGGAGGTTATTGAAGTTGAGGTCGTTCATTCTGCTATCACTGATGAAAGCACACATTTAATTACTACCGATGAAGGTACTTCTTTCACTACTACTACTAATGATGAATGAATTTAATGTATTTTTGTTTTTTCTCTTTATAAACTTTTGTATACTTTTGACTTTGAGGTCAGATTTTTTGTGAAAACCTGCTAGACTTTAACTATTGCACTTAGTTACATTAGAATAGAAAAAAATTTTTAAGTTTCAACTCATTTTTACTACTATTTCTTTTTTATTTGCATTAGTTTGAGAATGGTTTACCAATCCAAAAGCAAATAATGAGACTATGAATTCATGTATTTGTTTTATATCAGATTAATGTAAATACGAGTTCTAGGTCAAATTTCTTCAAATGATTTCAAATCACTTGTAAACAAGCTTACTGAAGATAATTCCATGTGTGAGTTCAGTTAGAACCAATCTAATGATAATATATCTTTAATTGCATTTTATATCTTCAAGATAAAATAACCTAAGTGTGAGTTCAGTTTACTCTGATATACTAGTAAACAAGTTGATTTGTATTTGACATACTTAAGGTGGCAGTGCCATTAAAAAATAGTATAAGTGTGAGCTTGGTTTATATTGAGCTATTGATAATAGACCTTTAAATTGTCTATGTTCTATATTCTTGAGACAACATCGTCGTTGAGGTTTTGTAATTTGTAAGTTGCATCATGGATTACCTCCTTAATAATATACGATCTTTTCCATGTTGGGTCCAACTTGCCATCTCGATCATCTATCCTAAAGGCTTCTACTTTTTTAAAATTTAGATCACCCTTCCTGATGTGTTTACGTTAGACTCTCTTATTATAATAATTGGCTACCTTTTGCTGGTAGGCTACAATTTGGGTCAAGACTATAACTTTTTATTTTTTTATGAGATCTAAGTTAACCCTAAGCATTTTTTTCATTTTTCTTCTCTGATGCCAATTCAACTCTTAAGCTTAATAAGTTAATCTCAACTGGCACTATAACCTTTATTCCAAAAGCCAAGTGGAAGGGAGTTTCACCTGTAGGGACCTTTATGGTTGTCCTTTAGGCTTATAGAACTCCTAGTAGCTCATCGACCATTTCTCTTTTGCTGTATCAAGCTTTTTTTTTAAAGCTTCTTATATGATCTTATTTATAACTTTGGCCTACTTGTTGGACTAGGGGTAGGCAATGGATGTGAACCTGAAGTCGATGTGAAGATTTGAGCACCATTTTCTGAACCTTGGATTATCAAATTGTTAGTCATTATCTATTATTATAGACCAAGGTAGTCTGAATCTACAAACTATGTTTTTCTATACAAATTTTTCAACTTGCACTTTCATGGTAGTGGCTAGGGCGTCGACTTTCAACTATTTTATGAAGTAATCTATTACCATTAGAACAAATCTCCTTTGCCCTATAGCTAGGGTGA
Organism: Durio zibethinus; assembly: GCF_002303985.1. The sequence continues at coordinate 19,250,646 of NW_019167949.1, read as the reverse complement.
ATGGTCTAAGGACATATATCCCTCATTGCATGAATGGCCACAAATTAATGATATGAGTGAGCTCGGTTGAGGGGAGATGTTGCATATAGGCAAATCTTTGACATTTGTTGTATTTTTTCACTAGCTCGATAATATCCCTCATGATAGTGGGTCAGTAATAACCCTGTCCCAGCATTTAATAGGCCAAAGGTCGAGGTCTAAGGTGATTTTCATATATTCTTTCATGGATTTCTCTCAGGACATGCTCTGCCTCTTTTTCATCAATGTATTTTAAGTAAGATAGATTAAATGATCTCTTATATAGTTTTTCCTCGATCATCATGTATTGGGGTGCCTTTTTCATTAGTGCCTTGGCTTAAATTCTTTCATCAAGTAATATTCTCATGGTCAAGTATGTTTTGATTGGTGTCATCTAGGTTTCTTTCTTTATGATTTATCCTATGAGCTTATCCTCAGTGTTTTTATGTACCAATTCTTTTACTAGAACTTGGTTCAAGCTTCTTATTACTATATTTAAAACCAACTTAAACAAGAAATCTGCTATTGAATTTTTTTACCTTGGTATCTTTTTTACCTTGGCTTTCTTAAAGCCAGCTATCAAGACTAGTGCTTTGTCAAGGTATTTTTGAATTTTATCTTTTCGAGCTCTAAACTCCCTATTTACCTGATCAATAATCAACTGAGAGTCACTATAAATGATTATGTGTTGAACATTTAGCTCGATTGCCAACCTTAGGCTAGTTATGAAAGCCTTATATTATGTTCATTATTAGATGCCTCAAACTTGAATCTCAAGGCATATAGGTACTATAGCCCTTTCGAACTAATCAAAATGAAGTTGGTTCTTCCCTCTAGCTTGTAGTAGATCCGTTGACAAATAGTTTCCAATCGTTATTACTCAAGGTTTTTTTTTTTTTGTCTCTAATTATCCCTTTGATTATGCTGAGGTGCGTTTTACTATGAAGTCAACCAACACTTATGATTTTAATGCCAATCTGGGTAAAAAATACAAACCAAATTCTCTGAGCTCTATTACCAATTTGATTAGCCTTTCCAACATTTCAGGTTTTTATAAGACTTACCTCAGTGTTGATCCGTCAAGACATAAATTATGTGGGCCTGAAAGTATGACTTAAGTTTTCTGACCGAAGTGACCATGGCATATGCCAATTTCTCAATACTATTGTAGTTAACTTCAAGCCTTGTTAATACTTTACTTACAAAATAGATCGATCATTATTTCTCTTCATCTTCTTAGATTAAGACTAAGCTGATAACTTGATTTGTGTTGGCTAAGTACAAATATAATGTTTTACCAGTCTTCAATTTTGACGGGATAGATAAGGAGGATAAGAACTCTTTAAGTTCATGAAAAACTTTTTGGCATTAACAAGTCCATCTAAAGTTAGAGACATTTTTCTGACAGCTGATATGGTCTTTGAATACTTTATTGACCAACCTTTAGTAAGTCGCCTTTACATTTTTCAGTTCAAAAGGCATGACATCGTAGTAGTAAATGCCTTTCTTAGTAATAAAGGCTATTTTATCATCATTTTCTTTTAACATCTTAATCTTATTATAGTTAGAGTAAGCATCCATAAAATTAAAAAGGCCATGCTTGGTACTACCATCCACTAGTCGGTCTATGTTGGGGAGGAAAAAGCTATCATTTAGACAAGCCTTATTCAGGTTGATAAAGTTCATGCACATTTTTCATTTTGTGCTGTGCTTTTTGACCATAACCATATTAGTAATCCATTAAGGGTAGTAGACCTCCCTGATAAAGTTGGCTAGTAATAATTTGTCGACCTCTTCCACAATGGCTTGTTGTCTTTCTAGGGTGAAAATTCTTTTCTTTTACTGAATTGGTTTGACTTTGGAATTAGTATACAATTTGTGGACTATTACTTTAGTATCAATCCTGGGCATATCGAATGGTGTTCAAGTAAACATGTCAACATTATCTTTTATAAGTTGAATCAATTGGTCTTTATGCCGAAGCTTAGCTCTGATCTACATATGTTTTTGAAAAAGTATTGTTCTAAAATAGAATTGTCAATAGGTCTTTAGTCAACTCAAGTTGATTTTCATCCAAGTTTAGTCTTTGATCGATTATCTCTTTTTGCTTCATTAGATCGAGATCATTTCTTGTAAAAAGGTCCCAATGTAATGATTAATATATTGAATAACTTGTTAAGCGTATTAGTAATAGTGAAGAGTATTCTTTATTTAATGTTATGTTTTAGTTAGCATGTTAGCTTGGTCCAAGTAACATTAATTTTTTATGTCGACTTAAGAGCTTAGTTGCTTTTATTGTTGTTTTTAAAAATTAAAAAAATAAAAAATAGAATAAAATTAAACTTCTGCTGAGCTTAAGAGCCCAAAATGGCTTAAAAGTGCACTTTTGTGAGATTGACCTTATGTTCTATGCATTCGTTCTTGATTTTTTACTCCTTGTTAGCTTTATGTGTCGATTTCTCTTCGTTTTCCACCTTAGTATTGATCGAGCTGCCTATTTATTTCCTAGTCCTATCCTTCATCGTTGTAACATAACATTGTTATGTTATGGGCTTGTCTCCTCAAACATTTTCAACTTTTATAGGTGTTGAAAATTTCACTTTTAAGTGGGGAGCTGAGCTTATAAGTCGCATGATAGACTGGTTAGGTCGACCTAATATAATGTTATAAGTAGAGAAAATATCTACCATCATGAACTCCACTATCGAGGTGATCATCTTCAACTTTATTCCCAAGAAGATTGGAGTTTGATGATTCTTCTTACTGGCACCTATTATTTTCTAAACCCAACTAGTATCATAGTGATCGACTTCAATTGATTTTCATTTTCTTGGAACAATCATAGTACATAATGTTAGTCGAACTACCATTGTCAAATAGGATTGTTTTGACCATATAGTTATGTATTAGGGCTGTCATCACTATGGCATCATCACGTGTGTGTTGGATCCCTTTCAGATCTTTTGAGCTAAATAAGATTGGCTCGTTCCTCTAGTCTTTTTCTTTCTTGACTGTGGTGCCTATCACCATTACGGAGCCTAAGTTGAACTTTTTTTTTTCAAGGTGGAGCTGCCTTTTATAATCACATTAATCACTTTGACAATTGGCTTACTATTGTCAGTTCGACCCTTTTCTTGATTCAGCTCTTCCCATTGAGCTTTTTTTCTTCCTTGATCTGATCTTCCCTTTTTACCCTTGATAGACGCTTTATGGTTATGTTTACAATCCCTTCTAAACTAGTCTTGTCTTCTCTACTTGACAAACTTTTTCAGTTGACCTTGCCTAATTAGAGCTTCAATCTTATTTTTTAGATTGATACAGTCTTTTATATTATGGTTGATGTCCATATAAAAGATGTATTTTTTAGTCAGATCTTTTTTTATATTCTATCTCAGTGGCTTAAGCCATCAAGGTCTAGATTTCTTTCAATTTGCATTAAAATTCTCTGATAAGAGGTATTTAATGTAGTATAACTTGTATTTCTGCTTGTACTTCTAGCCCTTTGTTGTTTCTCTCTTAGGGGAGGATTATAGAATTTCTTACCTTTTTTATGATCGAAGAGGGGGCACGAGCCTCTCCCATCTTGGCCATTGAAAAAGGGGGATAAGTCTCTCTCACCTTGATTTGTTTTCATTATAACTTCAGCTTTGATATATTTTTCTGCTATTAGCAAGACGTTGACCAAAGTTTTAGGTGGTTCCAGCGACAATGTCAACTTCAAGTGGTACTCCTTATCATTGAGTTCATTGGTCAATGTGACAATAGTGGTCATCTGTTCCAAGTCTTTGACCTATAAGGCTTCTACATTAAAACATGTAACATAACTTTTTAAAGTTTCATTTCACCCTTGATGAATTGACATCAGGCTTAAGGTTATTTTTTTAGCTTTTTGGCTACTTATGAATCAAGATAAGAATGAGTGGTTGAGCTCTTTGAAAGTGGTGATTAAACTTGGCTCTAAACTACTATACCAAGATCGAACTGCACCTTTCAAAGTGATGGCCAGACCCTTGCACATTAGAGCTTCATCTGCCCCTTATATCATCATATTAGTTCTATAAAATTCTAAATAATTAAAGAGGTCAGAAGCACCGTTATATGTCTATAAGGTTGCATTTTGAATCCCTTAGAAGGCATGACTCTATCGATCTCTTTGATAAAGGGTGAGGTCTCCAAAAATCTGAGCTCGTCCTCAAATGCTGCTAACTTCATTTTCAACTTTTTCTTCATAACTCGTATTAGAGCTTTTAGAATTTTATTCTATTGAGGTTCATAGTTTGTTTATTTGGACTTTTGGGTTATGGTTTTGTGTAGAATTGTAGCTGGGCTTGTAAGGGGTTAGACTGGTGTGCTCTTTTTTTTTTAAGGCCAAAAAGGCTTCAGCCTCTTCGTAGCTCGACTGCTCAACAATAGCTTCTCACCCTAGTATGACTAAGTCTAAAACTTTGGAGACTTATGGTAGAGTTATAGTTTGCAGCATTTGTTTAGGGGCTTGTACTTGTTCGATCAAGGTTTAAAATTGCTCATTGGTTGGCCCAGCTTGTGGTTAAGTTAGAGGGATAAAATATTAACTTTGGTGAATTTTTGTTTTAGTTGGAGTGGCTGTCTTTCTTTCCTCTTTGGTTTTTTTTTTTTAGGTGGCATTGTTTTGTGCTTGGCTGTTATGAAAATGCTATATCCCCTACCTAGCATGCCAAACGTTTGTGCTGAGCTTTGACCTAAGGGTAGTCTTGTAAATATGAAAAAGAGGAACAGTTAGAGGTAAAGGCAAAGGATGTTCTTTGTGTTTGTACTCTGACACACAAGTCAATAAGAGTTAGGTCGAAAATGAGATAAGAAAGCAGGAAAGAGAGAAATATATAAGTTTTTTAAATCTGATTTCATCATACTTGAGTCTCTTGATTTATAGGCAATGTCAGGGAGACAAAATGGAGATAAGATAGGACCAATATGAGGTAGCACTGGAGATATCAAATCGATTTAACATATTAGGTAGACACAAATTATAAAAATATTTTTAATTGTTTGCTGGAGATAGAGAGAGAATAAAAGGATTATTATGCCCTTTTGACAATTTTATGCCCTTAATAAAATTATATAATACATATATTGTTGAAAAATGTCATTTTAAGGACATTTTTTAAAGGCATTATTTTATTAGTTAAGAGCTATATAAATATTTTAAGATTTATTACGTAAGATGAAATTAGTGAATGAAAAAGTGTACAAGATATTAAAGGAAAAAGGGGATTGTGGGACCAATGAAAAAAGATGAGAAAAAAAAAATATAAGATAGATAAAAACTCAAAATTCCTTGCTAATACGATAGTAGAATGAAGCTACAAATGAAAGAAAAAAATTAAAAATTAAAAAAAATAAAAATAAAGGAGAAGCTATAAATGAAAAGAAAAAATTAATAAATTAACAAAAATAGAAAGGAAAATGAAGAAGGATTTGACATGATTTTATTAGCTGTTACGGTAAAGGTTTCACATGTGATAGTTGGGATGGAGTATTTTTTGTTCATATACTATTTATTTTTTACGTATCTATCATAAAACAAATATATCCGAAATATTTTCTCTAGAAAATTTTGTTCTCTTTCTCAAAAATTTTTTGGATGAATTTTGATTATTTGAATAGATGAATAATATATCAAAATTGTGATACGAAATATTATGTAATTACTTTAATTTTATAATTATTTATTTAACATAAAAATTATGTAAATTCCAAAAACAACCTTTGGATTTTTTCCTGGTTATATTATACAAATTAAATCTTGTTAACGGCCGTTCCAACACCCCTTTCTTCCCTGTTTCCTTGATCGTATATCTGAAACGGAACCTTCAAAGCTGAGATTAAAACCTCCTAAGAAGAAAACCCTAGCGCTGCCATTGCCTTACCGCCGTTCGACCACCGGGAACGGGTTCACAGCCAAAGACAAAACTTCCGTCTCCTCCTCTATCTTAAATCCCAAATGAGAAGAACCTGAAATGAAATCCCTAAAACCAAGATCTCTTAGATCCTAATTTCAGCCCAATAGCACGGGGACCCGAAGACCTCCTATTTATTTGCCCTCTATCTTCCGTCTCTGCCGTTGTAGAGGTAATTTCACCCTTGGTATCCTTTTCTAATTTGATATCTTAGAATCAAAATCGCTGCGACTTTCTGTAACACTGTATCAGTCTCGTTAGAGGGCAAATTAATAAATAAACAAATCTCCATATGAATGGATTCTCCTGAGCGTAGCTGTCGTAGTCACGTGAGACGTGATAGAGAGGATGGTTCAGACTTGAAAAGTGATAGGGCTGCTGGGGATGACGAAGAATGGGATGCAACTGATAGTAAGAAGAAGCACAAGTCTAGCAAGTCTAGAAAGCCTAGCAATGTTGAAGAAGGTGAGGGTGTCGACAGCGGCAGTGGAAGTGGAAGGAGGAGGAGTTCTGGGGATAGAAGTGAGAGCCGGAAAAGGTCAGGTGCTTCTGCCAGAGCTGATAGCGATGAAGATGATTATGACACCCGAAAACCGTCCCGTTCCAAGCAGATCAAGAGAAAGCAAGAGGAAAGTTCCTTGGAAAAATTGAGTAGTTGGTACCAGGAGGGAGAACTCGAAAGCAGACAAGATGGTGCTGAGAAGTTAGCCAGTAAAGGACATGCTTGGGCTGATGAGCCTGACAGAAAGAAGGTGGCCTCGAAGCTAAGTAAAAGCAAAGAAGAAAGGTCCCATGACGGAGAACCTGAAAAGTCACTGGATAGAGATCCCAGGTATTCCGAAAGGAGGGAAAGCAGCCGCGATAAGGGCCATGGCTCTTCCGAATTATCAAGGAATTCTAGAAGAAGATGGGATGAACCAGATGCTTCCAGGAAAGCTGAAGAAAATAGTTATGATAGACCTGATCTGACAAGTGGGAAATCTTCTGATCTCAAGTATGACACTGCTAGAGAGAAAAGTGCTTCTGCAAGAAATCAACCTAGCGAGAGTAAAAGCACTGCAGCAGATTCAAACAATGAGAAGGGCGTCAAATCCAGCAGTAGGGAAGAGAGAAGAATTGATGTTGAGAAAAGCAAGAGCAAAGGTCGATCAGATGCCCTAGAAGAAGACAATAGGGCTAGTTCGTTGACTCGTGAAGACAGATCAAGTAGGGAGAAAATTGAGAAGCACAGACAACAGAGAACTCCCCCTGCTCGAGATGTTGCTGAAAGCCGAGAAAGGACTTCCAATATGGATGATGATGGAATGACATGGATGAGGGATAAAAATTCAAGAGAAGCAGGGCAAACAAACAGGTCTAGGACCCCTGATAGAGGTAGTAGGCGTTATCAAGAATCAGAGCTCTCTGAGATGGACTCTGAAAGAAGCCAGGAACGCAAAACAAAAGAACTAGAAAGGGATGACAGGTCCAAAAGCAGGGATGATAATTGGAGTGACAGGACAAGGGATCGAGAAGGTTCAAAAGAAAGCTGGAAAAGGAGGCAATTGAGTAATAATGATAAAGAGTCCAAAGATGGGGACATTACATATGATCGTGGTAGAGAATGGGATTTGCCAAGGCATGGCCGTGAGAGGATTGAAAATGAAAGGCCTCACGGTCGGCCAGGCAATAGAAAAGATGGAAATCGAGGTGAAGCTGTGAAGACGTCATCAAATTTTGGAATCTCAAATGATAACTATGATGTGATAGAGATCCAAACCAAGCCTCTTGATTATGGAAGAGCAGAGTCTGGATCCAACTTTCCCCGGAGAACTGAAATTGGTCAGCAGTCTGACATGAAGTCAGCTCCAAACGAGGAAGGGTGGGCATATATGCAAGACAATAGGGGAAGGAGGAGTGATGCATATGTTTCTGGACCCTTGGAAGAAGATTCAAGGGACAAGTATACGGAGGAAAGTAACTCAATGCGAGATCCAAATTTTTGGAATGATGAACTTGATTACAGCGGAGGAAAAGGGAGAGGCCAGAAACATACTGTATCTGGCCGTGGCTTTGGTGGCCAAAGTACTAGTGCTGGATCTCAACCACCTTATGGAAACCAGGATGTTTTTGGCCGAGCTCCTCCTCAAGGTGTGAAAGGGAGTAGGATAGGTAGAGGAGGAAGGGGAAGACCTACGGGGAGGGACAATCAACAGGTTGGTCTCGCAATGCCTATGATGGGATCACATTTTGCTCATCTCGGAATGCCGCCACCTGGACCTATGCAACCAATTAACCCTAGTATGTCACCTGCTCCTGGCCCTCCAATTTCTCCAGGTGTCTTCATTCCACCGTTTTCCCCACCTGTGGTTTGGCCTGGGCCTCGAGCAGTTGATATGAATATGCTAGGTGTTCCTCCTGGTCTCTCTCCTGTTCCTCCTGGACCTTCTGGCCCAAGGTTTCCTCCTAATATAGTAGGTCCTCCAAACCCTGGTATGTACTTTAATCAGTCAGGACCTGGAAGAGGACCTTCAAATGTGTTGTTGTCTGGCTTTAATGGGGCAGGGCCAATGGGACGAGGAACACCACCGGAAAGACCATCTGGGGGTTGGGTTCCTCCTAGAACTGGTGCTCCTTCTGGTAAAGCTCCTTCTAGAGGAGAGCAGAATGATTATTCTCAAAATTTTGTTGACACTGGTATGCGACCGCAGAATTTCATCAGGGAGCTGGAGCTTACCAATGTTGTGGAGGACTATCCAAAGCTAAGGGAGCTTATACAGAAAAAGGATGAGATTGTAGCTAAATCTGCTTCTCCTCCCATGTATATGAAATGTGACCTGCGTGAATTTGAGCTGTCTTCAGATTTCTTTGGAACCAAGTTTGATGTTATTCTTATAGACCCCCCTTGGGAGGAATATGTTCACCGGGCTCCTGGAGTTGGTGACCATATTGAATACTGGACATTTGAAGAGATCATGAATCTTAAGATTGAGGTAATCAATTTCTATGTCACTTTCTTTTTTGTTGACTTTTACCAGAAAAGATAGCATACTGTTAGATTTGCCTTGCAGGTGGTGTTTTAATTGAAAAAAGGGTCTCTGTTTGAATTTGTGGGTGTCATACGCTAAAATCTGGAGTGTTTCTGTTCCTTATATATTAGCATCCATGGAAGCTTTTTCTACCTAGTCAATGGATATCAGAGCTATTATTTTCTATTCATATTCTTTTTACCTAGTAGCCTTTTACTGACTTGAAATGTACCCGTTGCTTTTACCTCATGTGTACAGGCAATAGCTGACACACCGTCGTTTATCTTCCTTTGGGTGGGTGATGGTGTGGGCCTTGAGCAGGGCCGTCAATGCTTAAAGAAGGTACATGATTAAGTTAGAATATGGCTTGGCTTTCCTTCTCCTTTGGCGCTAATAAAATTTATAGTTTTAATAGCATTTATTCAGTCTATATTTTGTCTGCCTCTTCTATGCGTTGCAGTGGGGTTTCCGGAGGTGTGAAGATATATGTTGGGTGAAGACCAACAAAACGAATGCAACACCAGGCTTACGACATGATTCTCATACTATATTTCAGCACTCAAAGGTTTGTAATATTGTTTTTTCTACATTTTAAAGCTTTTCTACTCTGTTACCTATGGAACTACCTTGGGCATTCTGCAAATCCATGCACTGTTTCCGAAACTGTTCTCACCTTGTCATTTCACTGAAGGAACACTGCCTGATGGGTATAAAAGGAACAGTTCGTCGTAGTACAGATGGTCATATAATTCATGCCAACATTGACACTGATGTAATTATCGCTGAAGAACCTTCCTATGGTTAGTACCATTGTTTATTTTGACTTTAATGACCTTGGGTTTGCATCAGACCATTTGATATCCACATTCTATTTCTTTCTTTATCAAAATTTGGGAAATGAAACTGAATGATGGTATCGCAATTAATTCCAATCCTATCTCTCTCTCTACTGCTTTCATTTTACTCCTTTTCTTGCAGTTTTGCATACAAGTTAACAATAAGTTTGATGCATCAGTTTGAGATTTATGTTTTCTGCTTCTTTTCTATTTCTTTTTGGTCCTTTCTTAGCAGAAATTCAAAGTGCAGCAACAAAAATAAACCCTGGCACTCAAATCATAGGCTGGGGAAGGATTGGGTATTAGTGTACATGGGCATTTATCTCACCATTAGTGTATTAGTGTATTGGGGCATTTATTTCACCATATTGCTTTAACTAGAAACACATTTTAACACTTAAGCTTTGCTTGGTAAGAAGGATGGCAAGAGGTAAGGATTGAAAACTTCTTAATCTAATGGTTAAGCTACAAAGTAGGAAAGTAGTTATGAATTTTAACCATTGGATTAGCAAATTTTTCATCTTCACCTCTTTCCATTCTTCTTACCAAGCAGAGCTTTAATGTCTTATTGTGTTCTCTCTTCTATGATTTTACAATGTTGATTGTGTGAAAGAGAAATTGTTTGAAATTTTCATGCCAACTGTTGTGTAGGTTCAACTAAAAAGCCTGAAGATATGTATCGAATTATTGAGCATTTTGCTCTTGGCCGCAGAAGGCTTGAGCTTTTCGGTGAAGACCACAACATTCGATCTGGTTGGCTGACTGTTGGTAAAGGATTGTTCTCATCAAATTTTAATACAGAGGTATGTTATCTTTTGGAAACTGAATATACATTGATTGTTGAATTATTTTCCCCTTGGCTGATGCAATTTACAGAAATTGGCTGATCATTTCAAATATTTGACTTGCTATATAAGAAATGAAGTATTGCTGACTGTGAAAAAAGTAAGAGGTTTGTTGCATTGTATGCCGAGGAAAATTATGCTTTCCTGGGCATTTAAATGCTGTGAAAGTCAAACAGCTTTTCAAACTCTTACTCAATTAAGATCCTGCAGTTGGCCATTTTTTATAACGTGCTTCCACTGATAATTGGTTCTCTCATTCAATCTAAGATTTGATTCTGTTCAACTGCGGCTTGCTTCTGCTGTGGGTTGGCTGGCTTTTTATAAAACCGTGGAACATAAAATTACAAGCGTGGTCATGTTTTCAGATTTCCCTTTTACTGGTTTATTAAATGACTTAACTCAGAATTTTGGTTCTTTCCAGGCATATATTAGAAACTTTGCGGACAAGGATGGAAAAGTGTGGCAAGGTGGGGGAGGACGAAATCCACCCCCAGATGCACCTCATCTGGTGAAGACAACCCCAGAAATAGAGGCCCTGCGTCCCCAAGTCGCCCATCAAAGAACAGCAGCAGCAGTCTACACCTATTTCTCTGACATCCATTCCTCCAAAGAAGACCTGCTGGAAATTCACCGCAGAACCCTTACTTCCTCGGTTTGAATCAGAAGCTTCTAGCTCTAACCCATCAACTCCTGCTGCTTGGGCTTCGCCAATGGAGGCTTTTAGAGGTCGAGAAGGCATGAACATGTCCTCAGATGATAGGATGTTTGATATGTATGGGTATGGTGGCCAGGCAAATGCGGATTACCTGGATTTTGAGTCCATTAGATCAATGAATTTGATGTGACAAATTCCTGTAAAAAATAATGCACTGTTTTGTTTAGATTTTTCACTATAAATAACCTGCAAATGGATAGTGAAGTGCATTCTTCTGCTATTAAACGATGATGATATTATTCTCACGGGAATAATAACCAAATCTTGACTGATTTTATTCTTTAATTAAAGCCTGGAATTTTCTGTGAAAAATGTGAGGGATTTACTTTTTCCCTCTGGACGTTGAAGTGTACAAAAATTCTAGTGGATTGTATCTTTCTGAAATCGGATATGGCGAAACTATTATAGATCGTGCTTGGATTGTCGATTGTAAGGCGGTTGGAACACCAGTGACCTCTTAAGTAAAAGGGATAATGTCCTTGTTAGGTCTCAAATTATTATAGTTTATTAGATTTGATATATAAATTAAAAAAAAATTAATTAAGTATTTAAATTTTTAATTCATGTATCATTATAGCTTAAGATTTAATTCTGTAAGTAGAGTAGCTTGTTTAGTTATTTTAATCAATAAAAAATTAATATTTGATTATTTAAATCATGTCATTTTAAGTGATTATTTACATGTTATACTTATGTGACAATGTATAAAAGCATAGAAGGATTTTTTTTTCGATTCATTTCTTTCCTCCTTTAAAAAAAATCTTCCCTTCAAAAAAACAAATAGACCACTAGCTTTTCCCTAACCTAGATTCTGGCATCTGATAACCTGTCGGAAGGTCGCTTGCCATTGTTGACTGCTATTTCTAGGCGTCGGTTGATTTCAACCAAGCTAAGCTCTCATCCTTCTTCTCTTTCTATTTTTCAATTTGGTTTTCTCCCGGAACGTTTCAAAGCTTCGAGATCTGAAGTTGAAATCCAAAACTTCAAACGTCAAAATCTCCTTCTTCCACCCTCCGATCCTTCTGTACTTTTATTATGTTGTTCTCATCTCTTCAACTTTCATCTTCACCGGTTAGATCTCCAAAAAACCACACCACCCAAACCTCCCTTAACTGCCGCTCCTCTGCCACAACTGATAACGGCTGCCAACGATGGCCTCCATTTTTCTTTCCTTGGTCCTCCCTTCATCCAAAAAATTAAGATCCAAAACTCACTCAAAATGTCCCCATACCGAAACTCTTTTTTTGTGTGTTTATTCGAGTAAAAGGGAATGTTTCTGATTGGTATGATACCTCAATGGTGTCGGCTAGTTAGTATTGAATGGAACAGTGGCCTAAGGTTTGGTGATAGGCTGTGATGGTGTTAACCAGATAGTGGTTTCGATGAGTTGATGAGTTAATGATAGTGGTGGCGGGATGAGGTTGATGATAGTAATTTTTTGGCTTAGTGGTTCGGGTATAAACGGATGGAATTTTAGTAAAAATTACCCTCATGTTTGGTTTGGGTAATTTACAGGTAAAAATTCTAAAAAAAGTTGAAGAAAAATTACCCCCATGTAAAAATCCAGTTTGGGGTTTAGTTGGGTATTGATTCAAGATTTATGATTAAATGGGGAATTAAATTATTTTTACATAAGCATGAGATGTCATTTTATGTTGAGACGACAGATTTTTATCGGTTTTAAAATAGTCAAAGCAGCAAGAATTAACTCTTGGATGAAATTGATACACAATTTCAGAATTTAAGTATCAAATCTAATAACCAACAATAGTTTTAAGGGCATATAGAAAGAACGGTATCCCAAAGTAAAAGCACCCGCAAATGATCCACCTTTTCATGCGAAGCATTTGATTACTTGACTTTCACAAGACCGGACATTACCTTCACTGTCAGTTTATGTGTGAATCAACCAAGTGTTTTTCATTCTCAACTCGTGAATAAAGAGGTTGCTTCGTTACAATATTAGAGGTACACTGAGTTATGGTGTACACATTTCTTCCTGTTATTCATACACTAATTAAGCGGCCTTGCCACCTCATACTTTATATAATAACACAAACAAATAAATTAAAAAAAGAAAAAGAAAAAGAAAATATTTCAGCACAAACTGTAGGTAAAAAGTATAGCATTCAAAGAGCGTAAATAGTGGGGGATCCCCTGGCATGGACTTCTGCTTCTTCCTCCTTTATTTCTTCCCATTCATCCCACTCTATTTTGTTTTCGTTCTCAGTAGATCCAACGGCCCAACTGCAGACTAAGAAATACAAGACATTAATTACACTTAGAATTGTAAGAAGCCAATAATAATAGTCATAATGACCCTTATTAAGGTTGTTTGACACCCAACTCACCCTCCCAAGTTTTTTAGTCTCGATATTCAAAATTCCAACTATAAGACTCCCAACCAAGTTTCCCACAGCCATGCCAAGGGTAAAAAGTGCCACTCCTATGCTAGCCATGCTCTTAGGGAACTGAGAGTAGTAGAACTCTATTTGCCCAATTGCATTGAGACCTTCGGCTAATCCTATCAGGCTGTGTTGTGGTACTAACCACATTGCAGACATGTGCACCATTGCATTGGGATTATCAGCTAGTCCTTGTCTGAATGCTGCTGCTCGCCGCTTGTTCTCTACTATTGCTGCCACTGCTGTTGCCACACACGA